>CAUYON010030319.1:0-32630 GCA_963573935.1 Arctocebus calabarensis
TTCCTTCCTTCCTTCCTTCCTTCCTTCCTTCCTTCCTTCCTTCCTTCCTTCCTTTCTCTCTTTCTTTCTTTCTTTTTATGAGACAGAGTCTCTCTATGTGGAATTCTCTCTTGGTAGAATGCTGTGTCACAGCTCACAGCAACCTCAAACTCTTGGGCTTAAGCGATTCTCTTGCCTCAGCCTCCCAAGTAGCTGGGACTACAAGGTCTGCTACAATGCCTGGCTATTTTTTGTTGCAGTTGTCATTGTTGTTTAGCTGGCCAGGGCTCAGCGAACCCATCACTCTCGTGTATGTGACTGGCGCCATAACCACTGTGCTACAGATGCCGAGCCACCACTGTATTTTTCATGAAGCAGGTTAAATTCTCTGTCATATTTAGAATCATTAAGAATTTCAAGTGTAATATGTTTAATGTTATACTGATGCATGCTTCTTTGATGGTAGACATTGAATAAAATACCTAATTGAACTTAACTACTGAAGTTTTAAAACAATTTGTTTTAGAAATTAGTAGTATAAAACATAATTGTGTTTCATAACTAAACATACTGCTTTTTATGGTGGAAAGCAAATATACCTCGTGCTTTTGAACCATGCTAGGTCTATCAAGTCATAGCATAATTTCTATGTGCTTGATTAATATGCACTTATTATGAAAATACTTTTAAATGGAAAACAGTGAAAACGTGTGACAATGACACACAATTTTACACCTGTGGTTGCATATGAATGTTCACTCTTCCTCAAAAATGTACATAGGCTGTGCATGGTAGCTTATGCCTATAACCTAGCACTCTGGGAGGCCAAGGCTGGTGGATTGCTTGAGCTCAGGAGTTCCAGATCAGCCTCAGCAAGAGAAAGACCCTGTCTCTACTAAAAGTAGGAAAAAACAGCCGGGCATCATGGCGGGTACCTATAGTCCCAGCTACTCAGGAAGTTGAGGCAAGAGAAGTGCTTGAGCCCAAGAGTTTAAGATTGCTGTGAGCTGCAATGCCCTGGTACTTTGTCCAGGGTGAAGATGGAGTGAGACTTTGCCAATAAATAAATACTCTAAAACTTTGGTTTATTTAACTATAAATAGTAGAGATACTGGTAGTACCAACTCATGGGAGTATTATGTTAATTAAATGAGATAATATAGGGAAATGGTCTGATATATTGCATGCCTCAAAGTGTAATCAGTAGAGGTGTATTATTGTATATCAAATCTATATAAATGCACTGAAAAGATTACACAAAGACGATTTTATTGTGTGTTTTTCTAACAACATTTGTTTTGAAAAAATAAATAATCATTGCCTGACTGCGTTTTATAAATTTGAATAATTATAGCCAAATTTGATTAAAATCAAGTTCACATAACTTAAATTATTTTGTATTCAAAATGTGCCTACTTAGGAAAAGACTGAGATACCAATTAGGCTAGGAAGTAACAATTTTTTTTTTCCAGAAGATGCTGGCTTGTCATACCAAATTCTTTGTGATTATACTGCCTCAGGGAATCTAGTTGTGATCATATAATTACAGAAAGCAATGCTGTGTTCTTTTCCAGCAAGATTTTTGGAAAGAACCTAGGTTTACTGTATCTTTTCTGCTGTTCCCCCACATAGGTGGGGGACATTTTTTTCTCTTTCCAATTGCTCTAACATTTTGGCAGTCATATTGAATTTCCTTTTTCCCTTATATCCAAATTTACCTGGGTACCTGGTTTTGCCAATTCAATCTCTTTAACATTTTTGAATTATTTTTCCCTTCTTTTTGTCAACATAGATACTAAGCTCTTTGGGCTCTTATCATCTCTTAGATTTACCTTTTTGATTAATCTGTCTCAAATCTTAGAATCTCTTTCCATGCTGTAACCAGAGGAAATATTCTAAAACAGGAATGTGATAATATTATTTCTCTGCTAACAATAAGTGAAGTCCTTATTAATAAAGCTTAAGGACTTTTGTGGTCTGGTTATTGCTTCCGCAACTTAGAAGTTGAGAATTCAGGCCCAGAGTGAACAGACTCAGTCATAAATCCAAGCCCTCCCATATATTTGGGCAGGTTACTTAATGTTTTAAGCCTCAGTTTCTTTATATGTAAAAGTACCTATGTCACTGGTTATTTTAAATATTAAATGAGATAATATTTACAAATTTATTTACCAGTGTGATACATGGTAAGAGGTCTCAAATTTAGGCTCCTTTATATTATTTCTCACTTCTTCCTCTACATGTATACCACACAGTAAACATAACAAAGGGGCTAGCAAGTGACTCTTTTGTTTTCACGTCCATGACTTCATGTTCATTCTTTCCTCTGCCTGGTTTGTCACCATTCATTCCTTTTCTCTTCTTCCTTCTTGTCTGCATTGCATATATTGCTCATTTCAGAGTTGGTTCAAGAAGTATTTATTCTTGCAAGACTCTCTGAGCTTCCCATTGACAACAGGCATGAGGTGAGAATGCCCTTCTCTACACTCCATTAGTAAGTCAAAGTCAAGAGAGGACATTCAGGAGTCTCATGGAATTCAAATCTTTACTCACTGTGTGATCTTGGGCAACTTAACTTCACTAAGCCCCAATTTTATCTATAAATTTGCATGAGTAATAAGGTATATGTAATGGGGTTGTGCAAGTATTAAATCAGACAACATATTGTAAGTTCTTACAACAGTACATGATTCATAGTAAAGGCCCAGAAACCATGATTCAATAACTATAATAAGTAGCGTGGAGTTCATTGTTCTGACAGAGCACACATTGCCTTATGTTATCTGTCTTGCTTATTTTCTTGTCTTTACATCTACCAGAGCATGAATTTCCCCAAGATCTTCTATTCATTCATTTTTGTTTTCCCTGAATCTACTTTGGAAATCAGCCCATGGTAGACAATTGTTACATGTTTGTTGAAGGGAAAGTGAGTGAATATTTTTTATTAGTGGTGTTCTCATTTGAAATCTGGTAGGATTTTGTTTTAGTAGTATTTATGAAGTAGGCAAGCTGATAAGGGAAAAGAATTCCATTCCAATAAATAGCACTCACTAACTTACAGTCTCCTTGTGAAACAGGACAGTAGCTTCTCAGCCTCTCTACCTCTCAAACATCTATACATATTGCTCAATATATACTAACTATTGAATAAAGAGTATATATGCTGATCCCCCTTACTAAGGTAGATTATAAGCAGTGATGTATTCTTCTTGTCCAATAACACCATTTATCTAGTACATGTGTAATACATTTTCAATAATTTATTATAATTATAGCCCAATTTATAGATAAAGACTATGTAAAAAGGCCATTACAAAACTAACCCTTGAAAAACGTTTAAGTTTCATTCTGTTGTCTTGGACAAAGTTATTATAATTTTCTCAAGTACTAGTTATTTTAGTCATCTCATTTCTAGTGATGAACTTCCGTTCTGTCTACATTTTTTAAAAAGGTATGTGGTACAATTAATGTGGGGGGTCATATGTTAAAAACTTTTAAATGTGATACTCTCATAGCTGAGCTTTTAAGAATATTACGAATCAGAGGTGCCTCCAACATTGTGTTTGAAATTACCTAAGCCACACAAAGTCATGTAAACTAAACACGGTGCTGTTTGAAATTAAAAGGTTGAGCATCAAATCTTATCTCTACCAGCAGTACATCTTGGGAGTGTCACTTAATGTCTGTGAATTCAGTTTCCTCTACTATAAAATGAGTCTGATAAGGGCTATAAGGGATACTCTGGAGAAGTGTGGAGAGGGGACCAGTGAAGATTTGGTGTTTGGAACACAAGAGCAGTTCTGCAAAGGGGGCCGCTGTGATTTTAAACAAAGAAAGGGGAACCGTTCTACTGAAGCATAATTATTTTATCTCATAGAAACCTTTGTCCATTAGGAAGAAATTCATCCATAGGCATCAGTATACAGGAAGGATACTGGAGTAGTGGAGTGAACAGTTTAACTATTTTCTACATGTTGACTGTTAATTACACGCAAGAGGTAATTTGGACCATACAAAATGTTCTTGGAAACAATTCCTAACTTAACAATAGCTAAATCCATCTGCTCTCCTGGAGTTTCATTAGTATTACCCCCACTCTGTATTAAAAAAACATATTTGGACTTACTTGAGTCTGGATTAATATCTCATGTATTGTCTAGAAATAAAAATATGAAAGAATTCAATAAAGATATTAAAGTCTGGTGACACAACCGTGGATAGTCCCTCTTTATTTTTCTCTGGTCTAAGGGTTGTGAAAGAAATTTTTTTTCTTTGAGACAGAGTCTCACTATGTCACTCTTGGTAGAGCGCTGTGGCATCACAGCTTGCAGCAACCTTAAACTCTTGGGCTTAAGTGATTCTTTTGCCTCAGCCTCCCAAGTAAAAGAAATATTTTTTAAATTATCGCTCATTGTGTGATAAATCAAACTTATATTTTCTATTATATCATATATTTTAACATTTATTATTAACATGTAGAGAAATATTTTGTGGAGAATGTTCTGTAAATAAGGTATATTTAGCTACGATTTCCTATTTTCCTTATGTATGGTACCTTTAGTAGCCCTCTCAGTGATATAGAGATGAATAAGGGAATCATAAGTCCTTAGTAGCCCTGTGGTCTATTTGAAGCTATTGACGGATAGCAGTTACGTATACAAACGGGCCATAGAGAAAAGTTAATTTGAATTTCTAGTTTGGAGAAGTTGTGGAGAGAAAGATTTAAACATAGCCTTTTTGAATGCAGCAAAGTTTTACAGATAAGTAAAAAAGAACATCTCTGTATCATAAGCAGAGTTCAAAAGCTGTGTGGATTCACTGAACAATACTAGAAAATCCAAAGTGTTGGGAGGACAGTGTTCATAAAGGGGAGTCATGGGAAACATACACAGAAAGGTGAACGGGGGTCAGATTGTAGAAGCCATGTGAGGGAATTGGGGCTTTATGCTGGAGAAAGTATAAACCAGTGGAGGTTTTTTTTTACCACAAGTGCCTAAGAAATAATTTCTTCTACATCCAAAACATGGATGTGCCATTAACATAGAGGCACAGATGGCAGGAGACTATTGTAAAATTCTGGCAAGGAAAATAAGAGTTCATAGTGAGTTTAAGGTTATAGAATCCTCTCTTGAGCCTTGTTTTAGCCAAATGCCTCAAGTTTGGCCTTCGTGGCATATCATTAAATGAGAACACTTTAATGAGCTGAATCAGCCGCCAAATAATCCCAGCTGTTGGCATGGCTAAATCTAAATATTAATTACAGAAAAAAACATGAAAAATAGTCTTTATGCTATATTAAAAGGAAATTGTATCTAAATTTTATAAGCCTACAAACATACAAGATATCTTATCTCACTTTCCATATACACTAACAGAAATAGTAATACCACCTAGCAAGATGTTTTGAGGATTGACTTAGTGAATAATTTTCAAGACTGTCTTAAAGTTTTGACTCATAACCTTTTGAGAAACTAAAGAAAGCTATGAGCATTTCCCCAGAAAGCAGAGGTAACTGATATAGTAGGTAAGACTATAGCGACTGGGTCAAACAGATCTGGATTAGTTTTGAATCTGGGCACTTATTAATAATGTGGCTTTAAGCAAACAATGTATCTTCTCTAAGTCTCAATTTCTTCATTGAGTTATAGTGAAAATTAAATGAGATTATGCATATAAACTGCTTACTTTAATACCTGACAACTGATGTCTTCAATAAATGTTAATTATTATGATCATTACTGAGTATCAGATAACAACATTTCCAGTGATCTAAGCCACTCTAAATCCAATGTAGTGGCCAGTGAAGCCTGGTTAAGAACCATAATGAATGTGAAAGCTCCTGTGTCATGTTTTATACTTTGTTGGTTCCTAATGAATGTTTAATTGGAATTTAAATTACCCATAATAAATCCTCATTTACATGTTTATTTTTTGCTTATTTAATCATACAATTGACCTGGGCCATAAATCAAACTGGTTTTAGGTGAATATGTTTACACCCAGAATTTTTTCAATCTAAATGAATCTAAAGGAATATATCTGGCATAAATTGGGAGAAAATCAGAGCAGAGATTTTTTTTTTAAAGTTGAGGATCTGTGGGTGTAGGCAACAAAGTGAATAGTTCTGCATTTCTGGCTCCTCGGAGGCTTATAATGGACAGACACATAGTGCTGGCATTTCAAAAGAATTTACTTGGTGATCAGTTATGACTAATTATGGAGATAGATATAATTTTATAGCTTGAAAAGGTAATATGCTTAATGTAACACACTAAAATTAAAGCTTGTTTTAAAAAGCAGGATAAAGTGAAAAAAAGATTTGCTCTTTTTGGATAGCTGAGCTTTGGGAATTTTAAGTAGGCTCACATTCATTAATTCATTTGTTGAGCGCCTACACATGCTGCGTGCTTGAACATGATGCTAATCACGGAGGCTAAAAGAAGGGTTCCTGGTCTGCTGGTGGAGATGAACATGCAATATGTACCAGTGGACGTCTATAAAAAGTACTGTATGTCGAGAGAGGAAGCTGGCAAAAGTAGATGAAAGGCAGAGGTGTGGAGAGAATAGCGTGTTCAGGCAATGTTAAGAATTTGCTTTGCTGATATCATGGGATACCAAGGGAGGAGAAAGTAATGGGAAATGAGCTAAAAGGGTGGACAAGACTGAAGAATTGGTTGATTTTGTAAGCCATGCTAAGGTGATTGGATTTCCCAAAACAATAACTATTTCAGTTAATGGTGGTTTGAGTGTTGTACAGAGTAATGTACATTTAAATTGTACACTGGAAGAACCAGAGTATTGTACATATAAAAGTAATATTTGTATATCTGTAACTCTAACACTAAGGATTGTCATTATAACTAACCACATTGTTTAAACCAGGAGGGAAATCTTAACTAAATTAATGAAAATATAGAATAGATTTCTATATTTAGTGAGAAAAGAAAACTCACTATGGCCATTTCCCTATCCCTATTTTCCCTATCCTACTTATTTC
This sequence comes from Arctocebus calabarensis, assembly GCA_963573935.1. Taxonomy (NCBI): domain Eukaryota; kingdom Metazoa; phylum Chordata; class Mammalia; order Primates; family Lorisidae; genus Arctocebus; species Arctocebus calabarensis. The sequence goes on from CAUYON010030319.1 coordinate 6,977, forward strand.
CCTATAAAATAATGGCAAATTATTTTATATAAAATATAAAATCATGTTTGTGATTAATAGTGATACCCAAAGCCCCAACTAATGAGTATATAAGAATAACTTGTAGCTATTGATTGTGTATAAGTACATATAAAATGCTTTGACAATGCTTTTTAATTATAAAAAATTTTCTACTGTTTTTCTTTTCCACTTATTCAACATATTCATATTTTAATAGGTAGTTTAAAATAAAATTCTAGATAATAAATAAATTGTATGTCATCTGAGTTGTTGCCAGTTATAAATACTTAAACTTTATGAGAGTAAAACAGACATAATTTTGACATAGATCACTATGTTAGGAAGCTTGAAGCCTCATAGAGGAGATAATACGTTTTTAATAAAAGAAAAATAAGTGGTATCAAAAGAGAAAAATAGGGGAGTTCAAATTAGGAGGAATTATTTTCAACTGGAGAATATCATGGATTGTTTTAAAAAGGAGGTAGCATTTGAGCTGAGCCCAAATTAGATGAATGGAATTTATGCATTTGGAAATGTGTTACAGGAGAAAGAGTAGACCATTATAAAAAAAGAATAAAGAAGCGAGAAACTGTCTTATGGAATATGAACAACATTTTATTGTATAGTAGGAGGCCATTTCTTTGTCTCAGCATTCTAAGCATTCTCACATGGAGGGAAACTATCAGCGTATATAAGCCACATTACAATGGCATCTGTCAGTTTTATTTACTTTTATTGCCATTAAGTACAGTAGTTAAATGCAAAGATGTTGGAATCAGACAAGCCTAAGTTGAATTTACCAGCTCTATCTGTTATGAATTGTGTGTTTCTGGGGTAAATCCTGTAAGCTTTCTGAAACACACCTCCCTTAAATCAAATGATAGGGATGATAACCAACTTACATAATTCATGTAAGGGTTAAATGAGATGATGAATATAAAGTACTTGCTCTCTACCACTGTGGCTGAACATGATTACTATTAAAAACAGCTCCCAGTGAAAAGGAAATTGACTTTCAATTTCTTTCCTATGTTCATTGTTTTCAATGAGAGGAAGAATAGGGATATAGCCATAGTGAGTTTTCTTTTTTTTTCTGATTTTCTAATCTACGTATTTTTAAAATAAACTTTAATTGACACATAATTGTGTATAGTTAGAGAACATAGTGTGATGTTGTGATCTCTGTATATACTATAGAAAAAAACTAAACTAAAACAAGCAATTAATGTATCCATCACTTCATCAACTTAGCAAATTTTCTGTGGTGACATTAAAAATCTATTATTTGAGCACTTTTGAAATATATAATACATTATTATTAACTGTGTCACCATGTAGTTCAATAGATCACTAAAACCTATTACTCTACCCTTCTCTAACTGAAGCTTTGTACCGTTTGGTCAGGGTCTCTCATTTTTCCATTCCTCCTTCCCTGCTTCTTGCTACCCTTAGCCTCTGATAACTACCATTTTACTGTTTCTATTAAATCGACTTTTCTTTTCTTTTTTTTTGAGACAGAGTCTCACTTGCTTGCCCTTGGTAGAGTGCTGTGGCAGCTTAGCTCATAGCAACTTCAATCTCTTGAGTTCAAGTGATCCTCTTGCCTCAGCCTCCCATGCAGCTGGGACTAGAGGCTCCTACCACAATGCCCAGCTATTTTTATTATTTTATTTTAGACAAAGCCTCAAGCTTTCACCCTGGGTAGAGTGCTGTGGCATCACAGCTCACAGCAACCTCCAGCTCCTGGGCTTAGCAATTCTCTTGCCTCGGCCTGGGACTATAGGTGCCTGCCACAATGCCTGGCTATTTTTTGGTTGTAGTTGTGATTGTTGTTTGGCAGGCCCAGGCTGAATTCGAACCCACAAGCTCTGGTGTATGTGGCTGGCACCCTAGCCACTTGAGCTGTAGGCACCAAACCATGCCCGGCTATTTTTAGAGATGAGGTTTTACTCTGGCTCAGGCTGGTCTTGAACCTGTGAGCTCAGGCAAGCCACCCACCTCGGCCTCCCAAGTGCTGGGATGACAGGCATGCGCCACTTTTTAGATCAACTTTTTTAGATTCCACATGTAAGTCAGATCATGCAGTAATTGTCTTTTTGTGCCTGACTTAGCATAATGACCTTCAAGTTCATCAATATTATTGCAAATGACAGAATTTCTATCTTTTAAGGCTATATAATATTCCACCTTGTTTATGTACCACATTTTCTTTCTTTATTCATTTGTTAACGGACACTCAGGTTGCTTCTGTTCTTAGCTGTTGTGAGTAATGCTGAAATGAACATAGGAATGCAGACATTGATTTCAAGAGTTGTAAGGGGAAGGGGAAAAAAGGAATAAAAGCACAAAGCAGAACTCCGTTTTCTTCTTATTTCTTTTGGTATATTGCATTTCATGTACACCATATCCACAGAATATGTTTTTGCCTGTTCATTATTTGCTTAGCTGTATTAAAATTTGGATTTATTTGTCTTCTCTTATCTTGCCTTGCTTAATTACGTGCATGATGTGTTTGTGTGTGTGTGCTTGCTTAGCTATTCATTTCTGCTACTTTTGATTGACTTACATGTAGTACCAAAATTTTGTACCTGCAATTAATTCCCTGCTTTCTGGTCTTTGGCTATAAAGATGAGAAAAGTGATGTATGACTGATTGTACTTAGAGAATTATCAATCCCCCTTTTAACTTCTACAGTGTGAGTAGGACGATGGGGAAAATAGAATTAGTTATAAAAAAGTGATGTCAATGGTGCTCATTCTGATGCACTTAACTATTTAAATGCATGACAATTACCTATGAACCTGCTTATTCTTATGCTTATATTTAACACCAATAAATCGAGTCATATCTCATTATCCTTGGCTCACTAGCTGCTAAAGTTAAAAATTCTAATAAGGAGGATAGATGTTTCTATAGTTCTACAGTATATCTAATATGCTATTTCCTTTTGACACATTAATTTTTTCTCAATAGACATATTCATTAATAAATACAAAGAATCCAAAATGGTCTTGCTTTATTACATCTCATTCTGGATATTGATCCTGCCTGTGAGTATGGATAAGAAAACAAGGTGTCAGGAATCCCATCTCTGGAATTGCTAGTATAAGTCATAAAATAATAATTTTATACTTAATATGGACTTCAGAACAATTTGCAGATTTTCTTCTGATAAAGCCGTATAAGCAGTTTCTTATTTTATATATTTGTGTGTATATTTGTATATATAGATACTTAGATATTTATTATTTAAAGTTTAACAATTTGAAAAAGCCAAGTAACAATCATAAGAGCTACAGTTTGTGGAGTAATTGTTGCATGTCAGCGACTGTGCTAACATTTTACACACAATCTTCAATCTGCCTAACAGCATGAGAAAGGTTTTATCCCACATTCTAAAGATAGGCCAATTCAAATTCAGGGTCATTTGATTTTTGTGTAGCTAACAAAGTATACACAGGAATTGTTTAGGGGTAATAAACTGTCATTTTTGTTTTTGAGGATTTCATAGTCTACCTGGGAAAGGGTGGAGGTGAGAAAGACTCCTAAAATTATGCAGTGAGTATACTGTGGAGGTGCGAGGAACACAGACGAGGGAGAGGAGAAAGGTCACATCTGAGCTCACTCTGTCTGAGGGGCTTTTTCCCAGTCAAATGGAGTGGGTTGGACATCCTAGGTAGAGAGATCTGTGCTTACTAAATGAAGAAAAGACAACCACCTATTGGAACTTTTATTTGCCTTCTTTTTTGTTCAGTAAATGATAGCTGCATATCCAAAGAGGCTGGATATCCCTAACCCTTTGAGGGATGATACGTTGCTATTGATATTGATTAGATTTATTTGTGAGCCTAGTTATAAAGCAATAATAAGAAGGATTTTGCTAAGGCTTTTGGGATGTATTAGGCTAGTGACTGATCTACCTTAGTTTGTACTTTCTTGATCAGTCTTGAAAATGCTGCTTGTTACCATTGACTTAGTACATTGTCTTAAGAGGAACAGTAGGTCTATGATTGTATAGTTTTTTCTTTTTTAAAGGATAGTCGTGGACTTGGAAAGAATATAATAAGAAATGGAAAGTTTTACTTTTATTCATGGTCCATGGGTTGGTTTAAATAAGTTTGTTAAAAAATTCAGGCTATTTGAAACAGAAGTAACGTTTTAGATAATTGTATAACTGTATGTTCATGAAAGGTGCATATGTGGAGATGTTCACAGGAAGCAGAAGCCAAGTCCTAGTCATCTTACCACAGACCCAGGAAATATTCAGGTTCTAGAACTTGGGGATTTTACTTTCCATCCAGTGCTTTTTACTCTATAACATTCTGTCTGTACTTTGAGAAAATAAACGTTTAACAGAATTATTTTACTGGTTGTTATAGACTGGATTATGCCCTCCAGTATGGCTTTATATTTTTAAGCCATACCCCCAGGGCCTTAAAATGTGGTTACATTTGGAGACAGGGCCTTTGAAATGGAAAGTTAAATAAGAACATAAAGGTGGGACCCTAATCTAATATGATCAGTATCCTTTCAAAAAGTGGTAGAGATATAGAGATGTGCTTGCAAAGAGGGGAGACCATGTGAAGATGCAGCAAGAGGCAGCCACCTGCAATCCAAGGACAGGGGTCTCAATAGATCCCAACCCTCTGGCACCTTCTAGTCTTTAGAACTATGAGGGAAAAAAAAGTTCTGTTATTTAACCCACCCAGTCTGTGGTATTTTGTTATGGGAGCCCTAGCAAGTTCATACAGATAAACTTTCAAATTAATAAAATAAGTGCATTGACTTTGTTTTTTGATTATATGCTAAATTTTGGTCATATCCCCATCGTATATATCTTGATACCTTCCCGCAATATTTATTGAACATTTGTAATTTAGCAGAATACTTCTCTTCTTAAGGGCAAGAACTGTATTTTATTCACCTTCACTTTCCTAACTCTTAAAGCTTGGAAGGAAATGAGAGTTCAATATTGGTGTAAATCAGTGAATGAAAGGAAGGATTTTTTTTTACATGTCAGCATATCTTTCTCATAACTGAATCATCTGCCTGTAATTTCAGTCCTTTAAAAAGTTAACCACTTAAAAAAAAATCTTAAGCTATACCTTCTTTTTCTTCATTTTTAATAAAATGAGTCAGTGTATATACCTTTTTTGCTGTATTATGAGCAGTGGTGAGACATAATACTTCCTTGGGTAAAGATCAAGGGACCATTGATAGCTACTTCCTCCCATGTCAAGAGGCCTTTATATTATTTCTTGTCATGTCTGTGGTGCTGAATGGGTTACCCAACACAAATCCCCCCTGTGCTTTATAATATTTCTTGTTCTCAAGCTGTTTTGTATGGCTCAGTGGCATCTCTGTTTAGCGGAGATGTCTGAGGACTGAGGAGCACGTGTGAGTCTTCTGTGCTAGTTCTCTGCTATCACACATGTACCTGATACATCCGTGAGCACGGCATTCTGTCGCACTTGCCAGTGGAACTAAAAATGCCATCTCTGTGATTGCAGGACCGTGGGAGCCAGCTGGTGCAGTACGCATGTACACCTGAAACCCTTCCATCATCACTTTGCAGTTTGGGGTCAAAACTGTAGAAAATACTATTTTCCATTTTCCAGATTATGCATTTATCTCATTCAATGACTGGTGTCATTCTCTTTCTTTTATTGGTATTTAATGTATAAATGTATGAGGTGAGGAAATTTAGGCGTAGTTTTCATTCTCATGAGATTTAGTCAAATGAAACCTGATATGTAGGAAATAAGGTGATGTTAGTCATTTAAAAATGTTTCGGAAGTTCATGGTGACCTTGTGCATTTGAATACCCAGAGGCTTTTGTGTGAATGAATCATGAGAATGAAATATGGAAACAAGGAGATTTGAAGAAATTCATAGCATAGATTAGAAGAAAGAGGAGAAGATATTGTAGAAGAATAATGACACTAAATGAGGTACCCATGTAGGAATTGGGAAATTTCACATGGAAATTATATTGAAATTTGAGTGATTGAAGTGAAAGTGTTCTATCAAGGCTGAAAAGAACTAAGTTTGAAATTATTATTTGTTACAGATGAAGAAATTGAAGATTGAGTCTCAGGGAAGGTTACTTATTCCAACAGAATTAGTTAGAATTCACACTAAGTATGTCTAACTCTTTTTTTACTGTTTCACACAATATTTTGTAGAAGGCAAAGAAAAATGAAATAGAACATGCATCACCCTGCTAGGGCCCAGCCAGGAAAAAACAAATCATTCTAAGTATTTAAATAAACATGAATATAATACAATGGTTGAGTTACTCAATCTATGGCAGAGCTAAGAAACAAACAGGGGTTGGTAGGGCAATTTAGAGATTAGCCACAGCATAAAAACACTCCCTCTCCTGAACCGAAGGCTTGAAGGGAGGAGGAGGCCAGAGGCCAGAGTCAGCCATCCAGAGGGAGCTGAAACCACTGCAGGAGTGTTCAGCAGAGTGGGAGCCAAGGAGAAGATGTCTGCCAGTTCCTCTGTAGAGACCACAGGAAGCAAAAAGATAGGGACAAGTGCCTTGATTTCTTTTTTTCTTTCCCTAATCTCTTTTTTCAATGCAATGAAGTGAGAAGTGTGGTTTTTACATGAGTGTTACAGACCCACTATTGACTCCTATAATTCTTTTTCATGGATGAACGTTTATTATATTTTAGATGACATGTGTAGAAAATACTCAAGTCCAGTTGGCAGAGTTTGGTCACAAGGCAAAATAAAACATAGTTTAATTTAGTAATTATTTAGTTTTCAGCATTTTAATACCATGTAACTTTAGGGATTGGAAAGAGCCATGGAATATCATTGAGTAGTATTTTATGTAACAACAGACTAATTTAGAAAGTTCTAGAATGTGAGAAACAAAAACTATTCCAGGTTTTTTAGACCTCGAGTAATTTGTTATTCCAGATATGCAGGTATGAAATGTGTTGGAAAGGTTGCTTTCTACATGCCACAAAATGATGTTAACAAGGGAACTGGATATCCAAAAGTGATTCAGAAAGAATCATGCTGGGTTTTTGGATGAGGCCTTTACCTCAAGAAACATGGATTTGACAGCCTCTTCTGGAGAGCTACACTAGCAGGCAGCATTTGTGTCGGACCTGAGGCGAGCAGGCAGAGCTATAGTCAGGAGGATGACTGAGTGCCTGCCCATATGCTGTCTGGCTCGAGCCAAATTTCCTGTTCATAAGAATGACAGACTTGCTGCCCTTAAAGGACGAGCTCTGTTCAGTGCTTTATATCTTATAAATAAGTGAAGAGCCTCCCTGGAGCACCAGAATTGCTATTGGCCCAAAGAACAGAGAAAGTATAGAATGAAAGAGGATTTCAAAGTATGTTTTCATTTTTGGAAATCCTGCCATGCTTCTGATATTCTGTGGATGTGACTCATTTATTTGGAACCTTTTAATGCCTCTAGCAGATAAATCTATGGCTCATTATAACATCACGGAGCTGCAGAAAAACAAAGGTTGACACATGTCTGGGAAGACAAGAGAGAAGGGATTACTTGTTGGATCTGGGAGATAGGGGTGTACAGTTCAGTGTACCCTCTCTCTGAAAAGCTACTTGGGTGGGTGGCAGTGGAATTTTTGGCTCGATAATCCTGGGATCATCCCCAGATTCTGAATATAGGACTGGCTGTGGTTAGCAAAGGCATTCATTCATTTACAGGTTTGTTGAGCATCTCCTATGTACTGAGAACTTGGCTAGGCACTAAGGACACTGACACAGAAAGAGCAAGTACCACTCTCTAGGAACTCGCAGGATGCTGGAGCTCCTAAAAGAGAGATGGGGTGTGTGGTCAGTGGGTCATCAGAAACCTGTACTTACAGCACTGGCTCTGCTACAATGTAGCTTTGTAACCTTGAACAAGTCACTTTCCTTCTTTAGGATTGTGTTTCTGTGTTTTCAAGTAAGAATGATTAGCTCCTCATAAATCCCTTAGGGGATTTTTGTGAGGATACAAAGAGATGTCTGGGTAACAATCATAAAGAGATAAAATGCTAAAAATGAAAAGAGTGTAAATCACCTTAGCATCAAAATAGTATACATTCTTCCTCTGGAAACAGCATCCTCCGAAATTCTCAAAGCCAAACACTTTATCTTACTTAATCCTATATCTTCAAGAGTGATCATTTCATTAAGTAGGAAGGAAAAAAATGAGTAGGAGTTACTAGATTTCAGTAATAATTTACATTAAATAAAAAATATGCCAGGCCGTGTCTTATACCAATCCTGGGAGGAGAGAATTGTTTATCCACACTTTATAGAAGAAAAGGTCAGCTCGAAGAGGGCACTTTAAGGGTCTTGTCAAAGGTCACCTGGCTTGTAAATGATTGAGTTGGAGTTTGAAACCAGTTCTGGCCCACATGTTCAGGTTACCTTCACAATGCCACATACAGATTAAACCCTAGAGAAGTGTCCCTGCAGAGTCATCCCTGCCTTGCTCTGAGATAGGAAGCTGTCAACAAACATATTCTAGGACATACGTGACAGGCCTCAACACACTGTACAATGGTTAGCAGGATGAAGAAGCTTAAAAAATTGATTTCTAGACAGTGAACAAGTAAAAAAAAGTAGTGTAAAGAAAGCCAAGACATGTGGCAACAGAGACAGTGGTGTAAAAGGAACAAACTGGAGGCAGATGAGACCAGGAATAAAATTAACACTCAAGGAAAAACACCAAAAAGAATTACACGTGCTAAATGCCATAGGGGAATTATTTCGTACTTCTCATCTTGTCACTTCAGATCTCCCAATACTTTTACTGAGTCCTTGATATTGTAACCAACATAGAAAATAAATACACACTGCACCTATCCTATGCCTGATGCCTGATTAAATATCAGAGATGCAATAAAGTCATACTTCCCAGAACATTTTTTATTCATGAGACAATCTCAACATGAAACAAATTGCTTAGGGGATTGCAAAGCTATATGCATGAAAGCTAAATCAGATGTTTTTCTTTTTGAAATTTGTAAATGTGAAAAGCTTTGTTCCTGATTTTGTTCATATAGATGTTTTCTGAAATCGAACTCTTAAAAATAAGTCAACATTTATTCCTGGGATATTTTGCCCATGGAAAACAAAGTCAAGAGGTTTCTTGCTCACAGTAAGGGCGTTATCCTTTTCCTCTGGGTTCATCAATAGGACACGGTAAAGCTTGATTTCACAGTGAAACTGCTTCTCAAAAGCCTTCCTCCCTCCTTGAAACCCTGTCTCTCGGGCATAATTGGTGCTCTCAGTGCACCTGCAGATAATGGCATCGTGCTGCAACTCCAGCCCATTTCCTACCAGCTGCATGTGCTCATCTGTGAGTTCTGAAGCCCATCAGTGGCTATGCCATTTGGAGGCCAACAAACTTTGTGTGGAAAGCTTTTAGTTAATCTCTGTTCCTTGGTGGCTTGTGTTTTCCACAGCTATTATAGCAAGGGTGGTTTTTCTTCTAAAAGCTCACAGCATTTGGTTTTATAATTCTCAGGTTGGAGTCAAATGTTTGACTCATGACTCTTAAGCATTTCTACCAGTGCTTGTTTCTAAAGCCGGGAAGAATTACAGGTGCACAGAGGCAAAATTTGGCATTATGTGGTAGGACATCTCTGTTTAAGAAACACCACTTCACAGACAGAGGAGAGTATGTTTAGAAGAATGGGAATAGCCCTTAAAAAAACAAGAAGAACCTAAAATATATGTGAATTCTCCTAGTTGGTCCTAACATTGAAGCACATTTTAAACTTGGTTATTTAGCACGGCTTTCTTTCTGCAGCTGCTTCTGCTCAGTCACCACACCATGTGGATTATCTCTGCTTATATTCACACAGCTCTTTCTTCTGCCAGAAATGCTCTCCTTTCCCTTCCTCTTGGATAACTTCCACTCATGATTCACATTTCAGCTTAAATTTTATTGTATTTAATATCCTCAGTGACCTCACTGACCCCAACAAATCTCCCAAACTACTTGGTTATCAGTAGTTACTTACCTCTGCATGGTGATAAGGAAAAAGCTAAGGTTTAGAGATTTGACGCTGCTTATTGAAAACCAAACCTGTAGCAGACCTGGCATGTAAATCCATGATCAGAGGCTTCTACAGCTCAGGCCTTCTTCTGTGACTCAAAGGAGGGTCTGAGAGCAGTGCAATAGAGCAGCTGGTAGTTTAACCACTGTGTTACTAAGATATTAAGCAAGGGCTTCCTAGAGTCCCATAATAGTATATTAAGCCTAAGTCTGAGCTGGGGTGAGACAGTGGGGCTTAGTCTCGAGGCCTGGTCAAGGCGATTAAGGGCCTTGGGGGGAGGGATGTTACATAGTCTCCAATGGCAGAACTTTCACAGATCTTCTCCTAGACTGGTTGGCCTCTGGCTACAGTCAGCGACCACATGTAAATGTTAGCACTAACTATAGGAAGCAAGCTGCAGAGGAGCAGAGCACCCACTCTCCAGGGCATCTATCCAGGGCCCTTCCTTTGCCAGCTACCTCACAAAGCCTCCCTTGAGAGAGAACCAAAACATTCCTTGGTTTTTATTTTGTGTGAAAGTGATCAAAGCCCTGTTCCATGATAACTTCATTTAACCCTGAAAACAGCTCTCTGGTTAGCAGACTGGGCACAATCATCCTCATCGTTTTTATAGTTTTTAAAAGTGTAACATAGCCAGAAAGTGTCTGCACTGGGTTTGTGCTATAGTATAGTTTTGTTTATTTGACCCATCCTAATCTCGGATTGAATTTTTATCCCCAATGTTGGAAGTGGGGCTTAATGGGAGGTGTTATGGTCATGGGGACCAATGCTTCATGAATAGATTAATGCCCTCTCTTGGTTGAGGAGACGAATTTCTCCATAGGAGCTAATTATTATAAACAGTCTAGAACTTCCCTGCCCTTGTTCTGTATCCCTTTCTTGCTATGTGATCTCTGCATACACCAGCTTCCCTTTTCCTTTCATTGTGAGTAGAAACAACCTAGAGTCCTCACCAGAAGCAGAATATGGGGCCATGCTTCTTATGTAGCCTACGGAATCATGACACAAATATAGTCCTTTTTTTTTTTTTTGCAGTTTCTGGCTGGAGCTGGGTTTGAACCTGCCACCTCTGGCATATGGGGCCAGTACCTTACTCCTTTGAGCCATAGGCGCCGCCCCAAATATAGTCTTTTTAATTTTTATTTTTTTATTAAGTCATAACTATGTGCATTAATGCATTTATAAGGTACAATGTGCTGATTTTACATACAATTTGGAATGCTTACATCAAACTTGTTAACAGCCTTCATCTCACTTAATTAGTTCTTGTGCTGAGACATATGTACTCTACTCTTAGTGGGTTTGACATGTACCCTTGCATTTTGCATAATAGATGAAGTCTAACCAATTACCCTCCCTCTGCCTGGCCTCTCACCTACCCTCCCAGACTCAGGTATTTCTTTACAGGAACACAAAAATGGACTAAAACAAACTGGAAGTCTACTCTCATGCTTTATCTTTGGTGCATTCTTCACTGCATCAAACGATTTCACGATGATGGCAGTGGCCTTCCTTTGTCTGTCTGGCTTCTAGGAGGAGGATGGAACCTCAGCCTTGGCCATGCAGAGACTACCACAACATAGCTGTAGTCTGTTCCTCCTGTTACAAAACTCTGGAGATAGACCGCCTGATTTGACATCTCAGCTTCTCTACTTACAGACTGTGTGGTTTGGGCCATGTTTCTTAACTCCTTTATCTTTCATTTTTATCTCAGTTAGAATAAGCATAAGCATGATAGTAATAATAGTAGGATACACCAGGTAGGGGTAAAATGAGCATTCAATGAGTTAATTGCATGCTTTATATAAAATAGTACCTGACATGTATGAAGTGGTCAATAATTACTAGTTTGTGGTGGTAGGTTGAGAAGTTATATTAGCTCCCTCATTTTTGTGCCTTGCGTTAGTTTAAATAAAGCTCAGTTACTGAACTCATGCTTTACATTGTCACTTTTGTTCTCTCTGGGCCATGGATTTTTATGATGATGCCCATGTACACCATGACATATGGAACATTTTCTGGCACCTTCACATTTCTACGGCATTACAAAGGTTGGTACAAGGCTATACCACATTTCTGTTTGGCTTTTTATACTTTTTTCTCAGTTTTTAGTATGAGTTCATTTCCTGAGAAGATATAATTAATACACCATAATCTCTGGAATTATCAAATATTATACTCTTTAAGAAACCAGCCCAGCTTCTCCCTGATAATCAAATATGCTCATCCTTCAACTCTCTGTATCTGTTGTGGAAATTGGCTCTTAGTAGGGTCATTTTATATTAGCAATGTTTCTTCAATGCTGAGCAACAAGATCAGACTTAAAGTTCAGAATGGAGAAGAGGAGGGTCTTCTGTATGGTTCTGTTTTTCCACCTTGGTCCTCACTTTTCCTTGAGTGTGAGCTGCAAGAATCACTGCATCTGAATCCCAGCAGGGGCATGTCTTTAATTGCCCTGATTAGCCAGGAGTTGAAGACAGTGGGGTGGTGTGATTACTGACTGCAGATGGAATGTCGCATCTGCAGATTTCTACCTACAGAGATCCAAGGAATTAATTGAAAGCATTTAAAGGTGATGGTGGAAAGAGCCAGCATGTCCTCTTCTGTGAGTTCTAAAGTTTTATCCTTCCATTAAGAGACCTTGGCACCAACATTGTGAGCATAAAACTGCATGCTCAGACACTCAAACCAGCACCCTCTACTTTGTAATGTGCACCATTGTATATTCCACATTTTGAAATGACAAACCTACAATAATTCCAGAAGATAGATGGATCCAGCTTAGTAGATTTGTGGCTTTCCTCAAGTCATTTTTTTTAGCTTCATGTTATTCATCTGAAATTTTCTACTTCACCAGGTTTCTAAGGGATAAAAATAAAATAAGGTTAATCATCTAGCATATAGAAATAGGCACATGCACATATTCTTTTATATCACTTTATATTTATATATTTATATTTATATCACTTTATAATTCCTCTAGAAGAAGTGAGGATTGTGGAGGAGAGTATAGAGTTTGATGTGTTTCCAGAACACTTAGTCACTGAACAGTGACTATTGACACATTGATCCAAAATGATTATTGAATACATTTCTCAAGTTGGCTTTTATATTTAAACAAAATCAAGGTGCTGGCAACTGTGAAATGTAAATTAAATAGAAATGAACTTACTGCAATGAAGTCATATAGTTTGATATGAAGTAGATTCTAATAGATATTTATGCATCTTTTTGGTCACTGCATTCCCTAATATCTGACATGTAGTACATGCTTGATATATCTTTGTTGAATAAATTAATGAGTGACATACAGTTACAGGATTCAAGGAATCAATAGGAAGCTTTTATTGGTAAAATAATGGCCAGCACCTACTGTTCTTTGTGTATTCAGCTTGGGTTTTATCATTCAAACATTCATAGACTAAGACATATTCATAACCACCTGAAGACAATGGACCTAAAAAGACTTTTGCATGCAAATGTGGTATTAATGTCTCCTTTGATTTGTTTTTTTATACCAGCAATATAAGCTGTGGTATTTTCTCCTACAGAGAGGTTAACTTTGTCCAAAGTAACACAGCCAGGAAGTGAAAGAGCAGAAATTTGAATCTAAGTATTTCCGGCTCCAAAGCCAATGTTTTTATAACCACTTCAAGTTAGTTTAATTTTTAGATAAATGTTAAGGAAAGGTTTTAACTGAGGAAATGCCACTCTCTCCACATCCCAGTTGAAGTGATTTCATGAATTCCAAGATAAGTTTTAACAATGAAAGAGTGTCTCTTCTGAGAGGACCTGCACTTTAGGTATGGATAGATTCCCCCTGGAATTATGAGGAGGGGAGGAGGCAGGGTGTTGGTTAGTCCAAAGGACAATGATTGATCTTAAAAGAGATGATCATTATCTTTATGTGGAACTTCAGGGTAGTAGGCAAGTTGCCATAATCTGCTGTGGTCTAGAGTTTTGTACAACAAGAAGCAGAGTTACTACAAGGTCAAAGGGACAGATGGGACTGATTAAACCAGCTTTGGGAAATAGCTATGAAGATAATTAATGTGTTCTGCCTAGAGGAAGTCTGGTGAGGAGGAGGAGGAGGTTGACCACAGTTTGAACAGAGGCAATGACCATATGCTGGAATAGAGAGATCACGAGACATACCAGATGTTGTTAACATGTAAAAAGAAATGAAGAGTCAAAAATGGCTCGAAAATTTCTTATTTGTAAACCCGATAACCTAGTGTTGGACAACCAAATTATGTCCATGCACGGTACCACCTGCTGACTCAATTGTAGGTTCCATTAAGGCTGTGATTGTAATATTTACCTGTACGTACTCTCTGATATTAAATATTGTTTACATAAATGAATAGCCTCAAATCTACTTTTTCTGCCTTGTGATAAGAGTATGTGGGGTCCAGACTGCCTGACTTCAAATCCTGATTCTACAATTTACCCTATTTATAACTGGGACTCAGTTTCCCCATCTATAAAATAAGGATTACAGTTACACCACTTAACAGACTAAATGTGATGATTAAATTCCTTTAATGTATGAGAAGCATTTTCCACACTCGCTAGCATATAGTAAACTCTTAATATAGTAACTATTCTTGGTAACTTTTTTCTTTTTTTCTTTATTCTCAAATTCTGTAACACTACTCACCACTCTTGAGGTTCTTCCCGAGGTAACTCTTCTTCACATGAACATCCATATTCTTTTCTGCACTCTTATTTCTTTTCTGATTTATTTTCTTTTTGCCAATTACCTCGGGAAGCTTTCTCTTAGATCTCTGTGTTCCATTTTGAAACCTAAAACATTGAGAAGGAGGAAGAAAATATCCTAACATCCTGGGAAAAAGCCAGCTGGAATCAGCCATCAATTGCTAAAATCCATGAAAATCCCAAATGTTGACTTCAGGATGTTTACAGACATCTCTCATTATATTTTCTTTCTTTCAGCATCAGGATTTGAGGCAAGGTATTATTCCTTTTACAAGTATATTGTTCTTTCCCCCCCCTCTATCTTTAATTACTGTTATTAAAGTCATTGATGATGTTTATATCTTTTCCATTGAGAATGCATGCTATTTAAGCTATACTTTAGGTGAATACATTCTTTGGGTTAGCCAAAGAACTTAATGGTCATTTGTGACATAATTTCCTTGAAAATATATGTTATTTATCCCGAACAACTGACTTAAGCAGACACTATTTTTCATGTAAACTCCTGCTTTAAATAGCCATCACACATTATCTTCTTTAGCACTCCAAACTTGTTTATACAATAAGTATTATTTCTACATTGCAAAATAAAAATCTGAGTTTTAGGAATTTAAATGTCTTACCCAAGTCACATGTTTAATGGTATAAAAGAAGGAACTTGAGCTCATTTCTATTCATTTCTAGTCCAAAGGACTTTCTGGCTGCACTACCCACCTCTACCACACACAATGTATATTCAATCTAGGCAAAAATGTGTATTTCTCCATGAGAAGCTCAATACCTATTGAGTAATGATGATGGTGATGGTGATGTTGAATGCACCAATTTTTCAGAGATATGTATGTATCAGGCATCATTTAAGCCCATGACCTTAATTACACTTCAGAATTATAACAGTCATGAGAGTTCATTCTTATTCTCATTCACAAATTCTACAAATTTACAAAAATTCTACAAAGGTAGAAGTGAAGCTCCTAGAACAAAAGAGTTTTTCAATGGTCACATTGCTAAATGGCAGGACTGGAATTCCAAATTCAGATCCGTTTGACCTCAAATTCCACATGCTTAATCACCTCCATATGCTATTTTCTTTTTTTTTTTTTTTTTTGCATTCTTTTTTTTTTATTGAATTCATTGTGTGCCTCCTTTCCTTGGTGTGCCATGTTGAATCACAAGTGCACAAGGCTGAAAGCAGGCAGAGACTGATGTTGCTCTTGATGATGAGCAACGAACATCTAATGAAAAAAGGCAGAGCTAAACAGAAAAGATATATGTGCCATTAGTTTAAATATGATTCAAAACTCTTGGAAACAGATAACGTCCAAAATCTAAGAGAAAGGAAATGAAAAGTTGCTGTGGAGGCTAAGGTTAGCTCTCACCATCTGGTTGTGGATGGAGGAAGAAGTGATTGGATAAGAGGCTGCTTTTCTAGAGAGTCTTTTAATGAATCTGTAGGGAGATAATTTAGTTACAAGTGAGCTTTTGCAACTCCTTAATTGCCTCTAAACTTAATGGCATTCTTCAGTCTCTGAAGAATCTTGATTTGTATAAATATTAGAATAATATTGTTCTATATGAATTTGTTTATGCATTCTAAGTTAGTAGATATTTTAATGGTTGGATTGAAATGATCTTTTGTAAAAATATGAAAGACCTGGATTAAATTATCACAATTCTATGCACTGCAAGAATGTAAGTAGTTCTAATCTCAAGAAAAAAGAAATTTTTTGGAGTATTTTTTTACTTTTTCAAATTAATATACAGGAACAATTTTTAGGTTACATTGTTCTCATTTCTAGGTAAAGAAAAGAAGAGATTTTTGTTCCAGTCTGGTCACTAGAGAAATATGGATTGTTTTGCTTTTGGCTCCACTTATTATATAATGCCTTCACTGGCTTACGAGGAAGCATCAATTTAGTTAACAGCTCTGAAAATCTTTTGTAATCAGTAAGAGAGTTGCAGACTATGACATTTTTAGCCTCTCCATAAATAGGTATAAGTAAAGCTACTAGAATTCCCTGAAATGAGTTCATCTTGTGGATGCCCCAACTGATTAATACAGTTTAAGAAAAAGTTATGGTAGATTCATTGTCCAACATTCATACAACCTACTTTAATGAATGCCTTAACCAAAATTACTGATTCCCATTTGCCAGTTGCCTAGGCAACTAAATTGTTCTTCCTTGTATTGCCAAATTATTAGTATATCTTTTAAAAATACAGATCTGATCATGCCACTTCTCTGCTCAAAACCTTTCAATGGATTCTTGGGATAAACCCTCAATTTTTATGACCTCTATGCCCCTTTGTGATCTATACCATTTCCACCTCTCCATCTCTACCTCCTATCATCAATCTTACCCCATGCTTGCAGAGGCCCCTTTCTGCTGTAGGCTTTTCCTATCTGTTGTACCACGTGCCTGAAACATCTTTCCCTGCTCTTCTATCATCCTAATTTGCTCCCACTCTTCATGT
Source organism: Arctocebus calabarensis (assembly GCA_963573935.1). Classification (NCBI taxonomy): domain Eukaryota; kingdom Metazoa; phylum Chordata; class Mammalia; order Primates; family Lorisidae; genus Arctocebus; species Arctocebus calabarensis. The sequence continues at coordinate 24,217 of CAUYON010030319.1, forward strand.
CTCAGGTCTTTTACTATAATCTGCCATAATAGTCTATATTTCTTTTAGCACACATTGCAGTATAATTAAATAAGGACAGTATGTTATGTTTATAGCTGTCAGCCCTACTAGAAAGTAAGGATAGGGGCCACTTGTGTTATTTATACCTATATTTGTAGAAGATAATACAGAATCAGATTCATTGTTAGGATAGTCACACATAAAATATTTTATGAATTAGTTAATATGTAGAGGCAGGTAGTGTGGTGTCTGGCACCGAGTTAAATGTTCTGTATACATTAACTATTTTAGTTGTTATTGTTGATATTGTTCTTACTTTTCCTTTATTAGTGGATGTTGATAAAAAGGGTCTTCGACTGTGATAAAAGCTCTGCTTTGTGATCTTTGGAAAGTCATCTAACCTTCCTGGGCCTTAGCTTTATAGACATTTCTTTTTCTTTTTATTGTTTCAGGTTCATTGGGGGTACAAAGATTAGGTTACACTGCATTTGTTAGACAACGTCCCTCTTATAATTATATACTGTCCCAAGAGGTGTGTCATACACCATAACCCCCTACTCCCCCCATTCTACCCCCCTTTCTCCACTCCCTCATTCCCCTACGCTCCACCTGGAACTGATTTGAGTTTTTCTCTTATGAGGGTGTGCATTAGATAATCGACTGGCTTTATATTAGAATTGAGTTGGATTCTTGCTTCTCCATTCTCATGATACTTTACTAAGAAGAATGTGTTCCAACTACATCTGGGTTAACAAAATCTCTATCTTTTTAATGGCTGAATAGAATTCTATAGTATACATATACCACAGCTTGTTAATCCCTTCCTGGCTTGGTGGGCATTTAGGTTGAGACATTACTTAAGAACTATTTTCAAAATCTCTAGAAACAAAGATTTATTTAAAAGTCAAAGTCAAGGGCAACAAGAAAGAACTAAGTACTAACTATGAAGTTAATATTTTTTCCTTCAAGTTTCCAGAATTTATATCTGAAGTATTCTCCACAAATAGGGTAGCCCTTCATTTCATGAACACAAACAGCCAAACTATTATCAAATTATACTTGTTGGAAAAACTTACATAAATGTCATTTGTTGGGCTTAATAGATAGCTTTAATCTTTATTCTGGAATCTGGATCAATTAAGAAGTAAGTCAGTAGGACTTGTTACTAGTAAAGGTCTTATTGGAATATGTAGCTCTTATATAAAATTCAAATAGACCAGCTGTCTTTCTACCATTCTAAATAGATAGTGGAACAACCACTTAAGGACAAAATGAGTCTTCAGAGGACAGACACATACCTACCTCCTACTGGTTTGACTAGAGAAAGGAGGAGAAAGATGCCAAATTCCTTGTTCAGAAGAACTTTGTCAATTAACTACTCTCTCAGTTGGAAAACCTGGACCAATGGGCATCAACTCGGAACCGAGCAACTCAATCCTCTTTGGAAAGGAGTAAGAGGTGGAATGATGGGTTAGGACTGTTTGAGTACCAAAAAGAAGGGGCAAAATACGATCTCCTCTAATGTCAGTTATGTAGTGAATTCAAACTAAGGTGTAGGCAGTTTCTAGAAATAAACTAAGTGAATGTGTGTCAGGCAGCTGGTACTATGGGAACAAGAAAGTGCACTTAATTTTTTTTCTTTTTTCTTTGTAAACTAGAGAAAACAGAAACATCACCCAGGAGCCACCAAGATTTTTAAGCTGTAAAAGCCATCTAAGGTTCCCTGGGGAAATTGGGGTTTGCACTTGAATTCCACCTATGGAGTGTTACACTGGCTTATTGGCTAGACATATTGGAATCCCTGGGAAAGATTTTTGGCATGGTGAGCCTTCCCAGAAGCTCTTTCTGACATTATTCCTCAAAAGTAATGACAGCTCCCTAGGAGACAAACTCCATTAGGGCTAAAGCCACTGCTGGCTGTACTTACATTTTTTCTTTTCTAATTTCTTTTAAGTTTTCATCCCCCAAATTTATTTTTATGACTAGTTTTGTCAAGGCAGTGGAAACACCAATAGTGGTGTTTTCTGAGGCAGTTGCCGTAACATTAGAAGTCTTTTTAGATTCTGCACATATGTATTGGCATGTCTATGGGTGTACATATACATATTATTTGTAGCTTTTTAGGTATATATATATATTATATTTACATATATACATATTATTTGTAGCTTTTTAGATATATATATATTATATTTACATATATACATATATATTTATATATTTATGTATATATTTAAATATATATGTAAATATAATATATATATCTAAAAAGCTACAAATAATATGTATATATATATATAAATATAATATCATATATGAATGTGTTAATTCAGGGAGATAATTGTCAGGGACTGAGTCAGCCATAAAATTAACTCCCAAGGTGAAAAGTCACTTCCCAATTGCAGTACCCAAAAGGGCACAATGAATTTAACATTGTTGCCTAGAATGATCTAATCTAGAAGGTAATGGTTGCGTAAGGATTCCAACTGGCATTGATAATGAAATTCAGGTAGTCTGTTAATTCATTCATTTGTTAAGAACAATAACCTCTGCAGATGCTGGGAATCTAGATGGTGGGATCAATACACTGGATAGAGGAAGCTGCAGAGTTGTACTGGCTCCCAGAGTTCCTGCCTACCTGGCCAGATTTATTTCAGGCTTGTAGTTGTAGCTTGATACAAATGATGAAAGAGAGGCAGAAAGCCAGATATTATGTACTAGGATTATGCAGTAGGGGTCAAAGGAAAGTTTCTTCTGTGGAGCCTCCATAAATCCAGGAGTTTTGTATAACACAAAGTTGGTGATAATGCAATTAATTTCAGCTAGTTTGTTGGAAAAAGCTTTAATGTATAGAAAGCCTTACTATTGATTGGCTCAGGAGACAGGTGAAATGGAGGCCTAAGTCACAGATTTTAGAAATTATAGGCAAGGTGGAGATAATAGGCTTCCTATATAAGGAAGGTGAAGATGCACAGATTCATGTGTGTAGGATACACACATACACACATAAGTATGATATACGTATTTATGGACACATAATCACATATTATAGTCAAGTATCTTAACTTCTGATTGTTGTCCCTATAATCAAAAGTTGGAAGAAGGTCAATAAGAAGTTGCAAATGCATTTTTATTATTCTTAGTAATTCTCTAAATCCCATCCAAAGAGATAGAGTATGTCACTCTTAAAGCTTATTTGTGTTTTGTGTAAAATATTGTCCTTAGATATCTGGTCCTCTAGTTTAATAAGGACCAAAAGTTTAAATAGCAGATTGAAGAGATAGACAGGTCTGCAGTTAGCAAGGTAGAGGATTCCCCAGTGCAGTAGGCAGCATGAACTACCATACTGCCTACTGAGTAGAAAGGCACAGTAAATATTTATTGAACAAGTTATCTCTGTCCATTCGCATACTATCACAATCAAGATAAGTAGTCCTGGAAGTCAAATGTCTTCTCTTAGTGATGTATTTGATTTAAGTTTTTAATCAAATGGTCTATGTAAGGAACTGTTCCCAATTAGAAAGTGACCCGGGGACATACACATTTCCTCAGTAGAGTTTGCTGTTGAATATACTAGCACCATGAAGAAATAATTCAGCCTTCATGAAAAATAACTTGAAAAGATGGAAGAAATTAGAGGGAAATCTGTCACTGTATTGCTGTTGCTATTGTGTACAACTCTGTTTTTAACTTTTACTTAGAACACGTGTGTCTGGTACCATTGTCTTGTACTTCTTGTGGACTCTGCTGCCCCAGTGGAAAGCAAAAGGAGAAGAACTGATAATTCAGAGTTTGGGCCTAAGGCTAAAGTTAAGAATTTCTGAAAGTAAATGAAAGCTGTTACCTGCATTCTTCAGAACACAGAAAATCAACGTTTATATTTGTTTTCTTTCCCCATGTGAGGTGCCATAGTTGTGGTGAATACCTTGTAGGTAGTATGACTTTCAATGACTGACAGGTATAAAATAAGGGATGGGAATATTCCTATAAATTACCTCTCTTAATAATTTGTGGACTGCTATTTTGATTAAAGAGATACACTTAATTTGAAAGGTATATAATGTAGTAAATTTATTAATCTTGGTTCAGATTTTCTTTTAATTTTTCCCCAGAAAATTCCTAATCTTATCATAGTCTTCACTGCTGTAGTGAGATGATTTTAGGATCAAGGTTATTGAATATTTTTTCTCTTTTATTTTTGAATGTTTCACCTAATCCAGATAATAGTGCCACAATTTATTGAACACCTGTCATATGCTAGGCATTTATTTATACTGTATATAAGCCCTTTGCTCATCTTATAATATAGGTCCCATTTTGATAGATGGGAACAGCCTATATTTGGCAAAGCCAGGAGAGGATTCAAATCTGGCTTTCTTAATCTTTACCCTGCTACCTCTCTAAATTCATGGGTATTAATTCCAGTTGCATGTAATGTAAACCATATATAATATTAGCTTAGCAATATTTTTTGTTGTTGTTGCAGTTTGGCCAGGGTCAAGTTTGAACCCACCACCTTGGGCATATGGAGCCAGCGCCCTACTCACTGAGCCAAAGGAACCACTCTTAGCTTAAGCAATATTTATTTCTCTCTTATGTAAAAGAAATTCAGTGGTTGGCAGTTGATGAGTTTTAGGCTTTTTCTTCCTCTCTGATCAATTATACAGCTTGTGTTTTCCATGTCCAAAGTCATGTCATGCCCAAGCTAACTGCTGAAACTTTAGCTGAACTCTCAGATCTGCATCCTAGGTAGCAGGGAAAGATTACAGGGAAAGGGGAAAGTGGAACATCAGGAATCTGTCTCCGCCTTAAGGAGATTTTCTGAAAGTCCTATCAGTAACCATTTACATATTGTATGACTTATTTACGTTTATAAATCTAACAGCTGAACTAGTTCCTAGTACAATGAAGGATTGGTGGCTGCATGGGAAAAATGAATATTATACTTAAAGTAAAGCATACTTAGATAACCTCTCTATTAAAAACATCTCAGAGTTATTGAATTTATATTTGCCTTTCCCCCCTTTATCAATAGATCTCTCTCTCTCTCTCTCTTCCTCTCTCCCTCCCTCTCATTTTATTTGATGTTCTTTTGGCCTGAGGTATGTTCCTAACTACCCTACCTTCTCAATACATAGGTAAGCCATGTGGCTCATTCCAACTCATCATTTAGATTTTGATTGATTGAGAACTTTCTTGGAGAAGCTTTCTATGACCTTTTGAAAGATAGAAAAAGACAAGGCATCCCATTTGTGCTAACATAGCATCCTTCATTTAGACCGACAAAAGAAATTTTTTATACTGTTAGTTATGTTGACATGAGCTATTTAAGGCTAGAACTTTGATTTGTTCATTAACAATTGAAACCAGGTATAGAATACAATTGGTGCATAATAAATGTTTACTAAAAAAAGTAGATATTCAAATCAGATTCTGGATAATTGAACTAGAATCTAAAATAATAGAGCTAGAATCTCGCATACGCCTAAGTCTACGCTGTTGAAGCTGCCTTTAGTTAAGGTAAGACAAAGATGCAAGTATAGGAGCACAAAAATCCCACAAAAAATAAAAAAACCTCATTTCACAAAATTTTTTTGAAGTCAGCTGTCCTTCACTCACCTCTCTTTGTCACTTCCCAGTCTGTTCTCAGAGTAGCCACAGACTCAGATGAAGCCCAGATTAAACCATGGGGTAAAGTTGACAACAATTATTAACAGTGGCAAATTTGACAGATTTCTTCTAAAAGAATTTCTAATTATTCTAAAATTTTCTGTACAAGTCACTTTTTATTTTTATCTCTTTTTTTCTCTGCTAAGAAAGTGCATACATGGTCAATAGATAATACAAAAGTCATTCTGTTTACCAGAAACAGGAATTTTCAGCAGCGTCTGTGTCATAGCAGGTCCCCAAAGTAGAAGGCTGTACAACTAACGTCCTCCCCAGACTGACATCTTGCTCTTCCAACTGTAGAACATTTATAGAGTTATCAAGTCTGCAGAGGCACTGCTGCTTCAGGGTCAAGAATGGTATGGTCTCAAGTACGTCCCTGATCCCTGAAATGTGAAAAGTGGATGATGGGGTTAACTGATATAGACCTTGGCTTCTTAACCTGTGGGCTATGAACTGAGGATATGTGCCCACATGCCAGGAACAGAAGCCCAGGATAATCATGAAAAGTCACTGTTACTAAAGACTGCTGGGAAGAGGTTGTAAATTTGTCATTTTTTCTTATGGTAATTAATTCAAATACATGAAGGTAATAATTAAAAAAAATCAACTCTGATGTTAAGAATGCTGTATTCATAGGAATTTTTAAGATAAAAATAAAATTATCGAGGGAGGAGCCAAGATGGCGGTCTGTAGCCAGCTTTCTGCAGACGCTCCTGTCCAGAAGGAGAGTTGAGGGACAGAAATTTAGCAAGAAAGCCAACAGTTTGGAGCTGAGCCAAGAGACAAAGTTGAGGAACGCACATCAACCCTGCTGGAGTGACCTGCTACCCCAAGGATACAAATAAAAGGTACAGAGCACATCACCAAGAGGACAGGAGTCCCCTCCCCCAACAGAACAGCTCACAGTATATGCCATACCTCCATACAAACAAGTGAGCAGAGTTCAGATGTCCTCCCACTCTACCCCATGGGAGAGACCCTCTAAAAACCGGACCTCCTTCCCCTGTGCCACAGCACTCTCCTGCCAGGCAAAAAGCTGTATAAAACTACCTGCAAGTTGGAACTCCTGGCACTCCCCGCCACTCTCACCCTGAAGTTTGGAAGTCTCTCCCCAACGGAGTCCAGATTCTTGAACACTTTCTCGAGGGGCGTGGGTTACCACTGGTCTGTGCCATTCTCCCGGCTTGGGAGCAGTGAGAGAGTAAGCCGAAAAGTGGCTGGCTGGCTGGCTGGCTGGCTGGCTGTGCTAAATTTCGGCCATACCTGGCCCTCAGGGGATGACAGCAGACACAAAGGGCTGAAGCTCACAGATTAAGTCAGGACTATTAGCAGCCCAACTTCTCCTCCACAGGGCAGAAATTCTGCGAACTTGTTCTATTCTATCAGCTTTTTCATCTACTTTACATCAATCAGGACAGGGCTGGAACTGAGTGAATCACCCCAGGCCCCATCAAGTACCATGTTGTTAGGCCTCACCTCCCCCCCTGCCAACACCGACACAACCGGTGGACTGGCTGAGGAGCCACAGAGCCCCGTGTGACCTAGGCAGGTGCAAACCTCTAGAGCATCTGCTCATTGAAGGGAACTGGACCACAGACCTGCAGGGTTACCAGAGACTGGGTGCGACAGAGGGGCAAGGTAGGAAAAGAGGCATCAACTTTCCCAGGCTAATTTACTGGCTTGGGGGGTACTCCTGAGCCCACAGAACACTGGAGTGAGTTATACTAAAGTTGCCAGCAGACTTCAGCTGTCTAGTCGCCACAGACTTTTCAACTCTTTGCTTTGAGGTTGATACTGGCTGGGACAATTGACTGGGTACCTCTTTAACTGGGCCAATCACCTGAGGACTGTCCAATGTTGTACACTGGGAGTGTGGTAGAGGGAAGATTTGATTTTCCTTTCCAAGTGTTGTGGAATTGTTGTGGGAGAATACTCGCAGAGGGGCTGCTTTCCTTAACCTGCCCTCAGGGGATGAAAGCTGAGACAAAGGGATGGAACTCACAGAGTAAAACCCATTTGCAGTCCCAGTCTGATCAGGGAAAATAGCCTTGGCAGAAATAAATTCTGCAAACTTGTTTTGTTCCAGCAGCAACATCAATCAGGGACAGGGCTAGAACTGAGTGAAACGCCCCAGCCCCTGTTAAGTACCCAGGTTGTCAGGCCCCACCTCCACCTGCCAAACAGTGACAGGGAGTAGTGGACTGGTTGTGGAGCCACAGACTTCACTGTGACCCATGCAGGCACAAACCTCTGGAACATCGGCTCATTGGAGGAAACTGATCACAACTGTTACCACCGACTGGGTGTGACAGAGGGGCAAGGTGGAGAAGGAGGCATCAACCTTCCCAGACTAATTTACTGACTGAGCTCACAGAGCATCGAAGTGAATTATACGAGAGCTTCCAGCGGATCCCTCCTATCTAGTTGCCAGAGACTTTTTTAACTTTTCCATTTGAGATTGGTGCTGGCTAGGATAATTCATTAGCACCTCTTCAGTTGGGCTAATCACCTGAGGACTTTACAAAGTGGTACCCTGGGTGTGTGGTAGTGGGAAGGTTTGATTTGGCTTTTTCAATTGTTGCCTGTGGGGGGTGCAGTGACGTAACTCTGGTATTCCTTCACAGCTCAGATTTCAATCCAGAGTAACAGATTCTATAGGGTCTAAAGACCAGCTGAAAATAAGACAGAGCCACTTAACCCCACCACACCAAGAAGGTCCCCAGTTTTGCAAGCAGTGGCAAAAC
>CAUYON010030320.1:0-15114 GCA_963573935.1 Arctocebus calabarensis
CCATTGCCAGAGGGTTCTCCTCTTTAAATATTCCCCTAGGCCAATTTCTTTAAGTGTTTTCCCTGAACTCTCTGCAAGTATCTTTAAAGTTTCATGTCTTAAGTTGAAATCTATTATGCAGTGAGAATCAGTTTCTGTTAAAGGTGAAAGGTGAGGGCCAGTTTCAGTCTTCAAATTGGCCAATTCACCCAGCACCTTTTGTTAAATAGGGAATCTTTCCCCCAATTTATGTTTCTGATAGGCTTATCAAAGATTAAATGAAGGTAAGTAGGTTCTTCTCTTAGTTCTCGATCCCATTCAATGCCTCTCCCTTTCTATTTTTTTTTTTTTTTCTTTTTGCAGTTTTTGGCCAGAGCTGGGTTTGAAACCCCCACCTCCGGCATGTGGGGGCAGTGCTCTACTCCTTTGAGCCAAAGGTGCCTCCCAGTACCATGCTGTTTCGATCATTATAGGTTTATAGTCTATCGAGATGTCTGGTAGTGTCATTCCACCTGCTTTGTCTTTATTTCTGAACAATGTCTTGACTATTCAAGGTTTTTTCTGATTCCATCTAAACGAACTACTATTTTTTCCAGATCTTCAATGTATGACAGTGGTGATTTAATAGAGATTGCATTAAATTTTTCTATTGCTTTGGGTCAAAAATATGATTCTCTCAATTGATGCAGAAAAAAGCTTTTGATAATATCCAGCATTATTTCATGATCAGAACACGTCATAAATATGCTTAGATGGGTCATTTCTTAAGCTGATAGAGGTCATCTACAGTAAACCCACAGCCAATATCATATTGAATAGAAGAAGACTGAAAACATTTCCACTCAGATCTGGAACTAGACAAGGATACTCATTGTCTCCACTGCTATTCAACATAGTAATGGAAATGCTAGCCATTGCAATCAGGCAAGAGAAGGCAATCAAGTGTATTCAAATGGGGTCAGAGGAGGTCAAACTCTCACTCTGTGCAGATGATATGATTTTACACATGGAAAACCCGAGGGACTCAACTACAAAACTGTTAAAACCACAATAAAAAAGAAAATAGGAATTGTAGGTGAAAAGCTTATAAGTAAACCTTCAAATGGTTCCATTTTGTGAAGGCATGTTTGAATTATTTTGTGAGTTGGAAGGAAAAGAACATGAACAGAGCTCCATATGTGGCTTATGACCTAATCGCATAGATGTGATTTAGGGCTGAGCTTCATGGGGGCCGGCCTGCAGGCAGTTACCTGTATATCTCAGGAATTTCCAGAATACTCCCTAAAGATGATTAACTGCTCCAGATGGTCTGTTAAAGATCAACCATTCAAACAGCTTATTTCCCAAGAACCTTGTTTTGTGGTTTTGGTTTTGAAAATTTAGCGTATGAATATCTGTAGTGAAGTGGTTGTTGATTAACCCAGTTAAACCTTTCCCATAAGAATAGCTTTAGATAATGTTAGTAAAGTAGTTATTAGTTAATCCAGTTAATCCGGAGACCCCTAGTTGCCAGGCAGTAAGAAGCCTAGGGTGAAGGTTTAAGTCATATGTTCATTGACTATGTTATGTGAGTAGTTACCAGTTAATTCGGTTAATCTGTAGGCCCCTATGTGTCAGGCAGTAAGAGGCCTAGGGTCAAGGTTTAAGTCAACGTTTATTGATTAAGTTATGCACCTACATAAGCTTTCGTGGAAAGAGTAAAGTCACTGTTTGCCTCTGTGAGCTGTCGGCCTTCCTTATTCCCTGACATTTCATCGCAGGGTCAACTTCTGCACACCGCACACAGAAGAAACATTCACACAACAGCCCTGCCTGTTGAACTCAGTCCACACAGGCCAATCACTCTCCCATGTTGGATGTCATCAGAGCCAGGTGTTGTGAACCCTGGTCCACCAGGCACAGCCTGAACCAAGGGTTATCACCATAACTGGCTGGGCATAATCATAACCAGGGGACTACTCCTCCTCCCGCCAAGTGTCTCATTCTTACTACCCTCTTTCTTCCCCATGGTCACAGATTCTGTCAGGATGGTTTGCTGTCCACACTATGCCCAGATCTCTCAGGAAAAGACGAAACACTCTATGCTTTGCAGGGCATAGAACTACAGAATGGGAGGGGGGAAGAGTTAAGTGGGAGTTTGGAATTGTGGAGCAAAAGACCTGTTTAATTTTATGCCTGGCGGGTGGTGTCTAGGTTCATAAGTGGGAACTCCCTGGAGAGAGAGACCTGGTGATTAGCGGCTCTCTCCAGTGAAGTACAAAAAGAGGTCTTTTGTTCCCTGCTCACTTGCAGATAGCATGCAGTGGGCCTCCTGCTTGGGGTAGGGGGTCTTCCGTCCTTTAGTTGGTAGGCTTTGTACCTGTAATTTGTTTTCCTGAATGCTCTTCCTTGGAGTTACAGCTTCCGAATGTCTTTACTGGCTCAGCTCCCCACCTTTGGCTTCCTAGAGTCCAATTCTGTCTCGTTTTTCTCCCTCCAGTCAGAAGCCTCTGCTGAGGGTTGCTACAAGTCAGCCATCTTCCCAGAATTCCTGGGAGTATATTTTAGTTTCCCTTCTCAAGGTTCAGTACCACAACTCAAAAATCCTTGCTTTGAGTTCCTCATGTATCTGGCGCCACCTCAGATACAGCGTGTGTTGTGGAAAGTGGGCTATGGTAGCATATGGGATCTCAGAAACTGGTCTTCTCCCCAAATCTAGCTTTCTATTACTTCTTTTCCTCAGGTGCAAGTCAATAACCCCTGTGTCAGTTCTGCCAAAGCTTGATCTGGTCCTTCATGGTAACAAGAAGCTGACCCACCTGAACCTGAGCTCTAACAGGCTGGAAGTTGGCTGGATCATGAAAGCCGTGAGATACTCAGCCTGCAACATCAAGTGTCTGTGGTATGACTCTGGTTTTTCTCATGTATCCGGAAACTACCCATAGGCTCAATGATCCTCTGGGAGGACTCACAGGACTTGATGTAATAGAGAAAGGGTACAGATTAGCAAAGGGAAATGGTTCACAGGTGCAGAGCATCAGTTCTCAAATTTTTACTTACATCAGCATCATCTAGGGGTTATTATAAAACAGAGTTCAGGAACCACCCCAGGGACCTGAGAATTAGCATTTCTAACAGGCTTTCCAGTAGTGCTGCCCCTGCTGGGCTGCAGACCATGCCGTGAGTGGAGACCATCTTACCTCTGGAAGGGGGTGAGGAAGGAGGAGAATCAAGTTTGATCAAGGAGCAAAGGGGCTTCTTCCAAATGGAGATTACTCATCCTGAGAGTAACTGTTGATCTTGGGGCCTCCTTGATAGGTTGGAATCATGTGGTCTTGTCTCCGTGACTTGCTGTGATCTCTTCATGGAACTTGATGAGAAATCCAGTCTGAAGTTCCTTAGCTTGGGGGACAATGATTTCTGTGACATGAAAGACCTGAATGAGCCCTCTAGGATACAAAAGTGTCCCCTGGAGGAATTGTCGTAAGTCTCGCTGCCTTCTCAGAGTATCTTTGCAAGTTTGAGTGGCATAGAGGGTGGCAGTGGGGAATGCTTTGGGGGCCCTAGGGGATCTCCTTACTGTATTTATGCATCACATTGACACAGCACTGTTCTTGTGTCCCATCTTTCTTCTTAGGTCTCAACCTCAGCCAGCTTTGCCCTTACTTTGATTGTGGGCTTCTCACCTGGCAGCCTCCTTTAGCACAACCTTCTTATACTTCTTCTGTCATCCCCCAAATCCAGTAGTTTTCAAGTAGGAATGATTTTATCTCCTGAGGGACATGTGGCACTGTCTATACACACATTTGGTTGTCACAGTTGAGAGGGGGGTGCCACCAACATCTCACCAAACAATATCCTACAGTCTATGCTCTCCCCACCCCGCAACCAAGAATGGTTGGGCTCAAATGTCAACAGGGCTGAGGCTAAGACATCTGCCTTTTACTCTTTCTTTAAGCCTTAGTCTTTATCCAATGTAATCTTTCTATGATGTTTGTATCCCAGATGTGTGGCCCGGGGGTGAGGGTTTGAGAAAGAGAAAGGAAACTGGGCATAGCTGAGGCTCACCTTGCATCTGCCCCTTCCACAGCCTGGAGAGATGCAACCTGTCAGCGATCAGCTGTCCCTACCTGGCCTCATTACTTGTCAATGTCCAAAATATGACTCGGCTGTGTCTGGGACTTAATGAGCTTCAAGATGAGGGGGCAGAGCTGCTGTGTGATGCCCTGACCCAACCTACATGCACCTTAAAGAGATTGGAGTAAGTCTCTCTCCCCCCAGTTCTGTTTCTAGAAGTATCTCTCTATGGGGGTTAGGCATCCAGGAGAACAGGGCTCCTTCATTTGGAATCCATTTAAATCATTAAAAAGTAAATAATTACTATATGTTAAAATTGTTCTAAAATAGATCAAGTAGTTGGATTATTGAATCAAACTCTGGGGGTTATGGCTAGGAACTTAATTTTAACCTGGATCCCAGGAAAGTATGATTGTCTTAGTTGACCATATCTGAGCTTCTATCAATAGATACACAGGCACTAAGGTTGGGGTGGTGGATGAGACAGACACATTTCCTGCCCATGTGGAGGATATCATTCTGTGAGTGAGATATAAAAACAAAACAATAGTTTAGATATGAAGGAAAACAGAGTAGAATGAACAGAGAGTGATGGGGTAGGTTTCTCAGGGAGGCCTTCACTGTCTCACCAACCTGTCTGAAGAGGTGACACGTAAGCAGAGACAGAAGGAAGGACAGAGCCACAGGCAGAGGGGGGGAAGAGCAGAGTTAAAGACCCCAAAGGTGGAAAGAGCTTGGGGAGTTAGCTGAACAATAAGACTGGAGTGTTTGGACTAGGTGCAATAATGATGGTAGGAGACGAGGTGCCTGGGGTGTGCTGGCTGTGCAGGAATCTGGGTGCAGTTTGGGGTGACATGGGGAGTCATCCATGGATTGGCAACCTGACATTGACTTGATCTGACCCACTTTGAAATGCTACTCAAAGCTGCTGTTGAAGGATGGATTATAAAAGGGGCAAAGATATGACAAGAAATGAAGTGAAGTGGCCCTTCCTGTAGACCAGGAGAGGGGATGATGAGGTTGTTCTATAGACTAGGAGAGGGGGTGATGAGGTTGTTTGTCTAGACCAGGAGAGGGGGTGATGAGGTTGTTCTATAGACTAGGAGAGGGGGTGAGGAGGTAGTTTGTCTAGACCAGGAGAGGGAATGATGAGGTTGTTCGTATAGACCAGGGGAGGGGGTGATGTGGCTGTTTCTGTATTCAGGACATAAGAGAGTAGCCCAGAGGGCTTTGCAGGGTTCCAGGATTTATTTGAATCTAAAGACAGTCAGGTTTGCTGACAGATTAGGGGCGGTTCAGAAAGAGGTGCCTCCCAGGTGATAGGCTGGAGTAAATGGTGGGGCCTTTCCTTAACAGGGAGACATATGGAGCAAAGCTGGGTCTGGGTAGAAGGGGCTCAGATTGTGACATGGGAGCTTGAAGAACATACCAAACAGCCATGTGGAGATGTTACCTAAGACATTGTATGTAGGACCCAGAGGATTTTAGGGTATGGATGAGAGACCACATAGGTGATGGAAGCAAAAGGAAATTTTTACTCTCTTCTCTTATTACATTATGCTGCTCTGGTGCAGGTGAGGAACAGATGGAGCATTAGGTTTTTCTTGGGATTGGATATTTACCAGATGAATATGAAAGAACAGAAAGGGCCTAGGGTCTTGATGTATAACCAAGGAGATGATTTTGGTAAGGAACTTTGGAATTTGAACTGGCTGTAGAGTGAAGGGTTAGTGCTTGTCTAGCACTGAGTCTTGAAGAGCTGGAGTATTAATAGGTAGCTAATGCATATATGAACTATGTCATAATGTGTATAATTGTCACACAAGTACAATTATCTCAATTGTAATTATATGTATGTATATGTATAATTGTAATATAAAATACATATGACATATATTTTTATAAGATGTATTATACAATGTTAACACAACAAATATACTATGTATCTTTTATACTATATTTATGTATCTAACACATAATCTATATTATGTAATGTACCTTCTGTAACTTGCAATGTATACTTTTTGCCAAGTATTGTCTCAGGCACACATTTTACTCACTGGATTGTTGACAACTCTGTGACAAACTATTATAATCTCCACTTTGGAATGGAGACAATGAGGTCTGAAAAGAATAAAATAATCTGATGAAAAGGTCACAGATAGTGATGGGTGAACAGCATATGAACCCAAATCTGCCAGGCTCTGGAGGCTAGGCTTTCTCCCCTGCTGCCCGGGATCCATGGAAAATTCTTTATTTTTTTTCTTAACCCATGAACAAGAAGCACATTCTTAGCGTCTTCACTGTAAAAATCTGGACTGGGATGAGGTTTGGGTAAAGTAAGTAGAGATACTCAGCATAGCCTGCATTGGGGTCCACAGTGTCTAGCTAGTCCAGGAGCTGTCCCACTGGTGGACTTTGAGGGGGGTCTCGGGGCTCTAGTCCCAGGTGCTTCATTCAGTCTGGGATGCTTCCCTAAGCATCTGTCTCTGTGGCTGTCACCCCACAGGCTTTGGCTTTGCCAGCTTGGAGCTCCCAGTTGCAGGCACTTATCTGGTGCTCTCCTTAAGAACAAGAGACTGACACACTTGAACCTGAGCAGGAACCACCTGGGAGACGAGGGAGTGAAATTTCTGAGTGAGGCCTTGAGCTGTCCTGGCTGTAGTCTGCGGTGTTTGAAGTAAGTTCCATTGGCCCCTCTTGCTTTGTGAATGTGTGGAGAGCAGCAGGAATGGACCTACAAGTGCCAAAATCTTGGCAGGGTTTCTGAGAGCCCTGGCTGTGGACATGACCTTTGGCATGGAGGAGCTTTGTTGGGGATAGGTGAGTATATGGGATGATGCCTTTGGGAAAAAATGAGATGAACGTTAGAGACCAACTACAATGTGTGTGTTGAGGGACCCTAAAGACCAGCTCCCCTGCCAAGGCATTCGAGGCTTCTGTGAGCCAGTTTAGTGCCACAGCACTCCAGCCCAGCCTCACAGTGAGGCTCTGCTCCGATCCCCAAAAGGAAAGAAATTAAATTAAAAAAGAAAATAAAAATATCTATATGTCTCTACATATCTGAGGTTAATATGATCCTCTTTGGTGCTCTGAAAGATATAATGAAAGGGAATAAGAAAATAAAAAACTTTTCTTTGTTTCTTTTTTTTTGAGATATAGTCTCACTCTGTTGTCTATGTAGAGTGCTGTGGTGTCATTATAGCTCACAACAGTCTCAAACTCCTGGACTCAAACAATCCTTCTCCCTTAGCCTCCTGAGTAGCTGAGACTGCAGGCACCCATCATAGCACCTGGGTGGTTTTTCTATTCTTGGTAGAAACAGTGTCTTGCTCTTGTTTAGGCTGGTCTCAAATTCTTGAGCTCAAGCAATGGAGCTCAAGCAATCCACTGGCCTTGGCCTCCCAAAGTGCTGAGATTACAAGTGTGAACCACTGTGTCTGGCCCAGAAGTTTTCATTGTAATTACTATGATCTTGATTGTCTAGGGGGATTACGAGAGAAAGAAGTGAAAAAATGACAAAAAAAGAAAAAGTAAAAGAAAAAAATTCATATTGAAAAATATATATATTATATGAATATATGGTGGTCCAGCATTAGGAATAGAAAAAAGAACAAGTAAAAAGGTTTTATTTTGGTCAGAACTTTAGGTGGTGATCCTGGAGTAGGAAAAAATAAACAAAGTAGGGTGGTGCCCCTGGCTCAGTGAGTAGGACAACGGCCCCATATACCAGGGTGGTGCATTCACACCCGGCTCCAGCCAAACTGCAACAAAAACAAAAAAATAGCTGGGCGTTGTGGGCACCTGTAGTCCCAGCTACTTGGGAGGCTGAGGCAAGAGAATTGCCTAAGATCAGGAGTTGGAGGTTGCTGTGAGCTGTGTGACACCACGGCACTCTACAGAGAGTGATAAAGTGAGACTCTGTCTCTTAAACAAACACAAAAAAACAAAGTACATACCGTTTTGGATGTGGTGGGGGAACTAAGTTGCTAGCTGGTTGCTATGGTTACCTGGTTTTATTTTCCTGATTTTTAAAAATTTTATTTATTTATTTATTTTTGCAGTTTTTGGCCAGAGCCGGGTTTGAACCTACCAACTCCGGTATATGGGGGCAACACCCTACTCCTTTGAGCCACAGGCTCTGCCCTGACTTTTTTTTTGTTGTTGCAGTTTGGCTGGGGCCGGGCTTGAACCCGCCACCCTCAGTATATGGGTCTGGTGTCCTACTCATTGAGCCAGAGGTGCCACCTGCCGCCCTGATTTTTAAAAATTTTATTCTGGGCACGAGAGCTACTCAAGAGTTAAATCTCTATGGCGGCGCCTGTGGCTTAGTGAATAGGGCAGTGGCTCCGTATACCAAGGGTGGCAGGTTTGAGCCTGGCCCCGGCCAAACTGCAACAAAAAAATAGCCAGGTGTTGTGGTGGGTGCCTGTAGGCCCAGCTACTTGGGAGGTTGAGGCAAGAGAATCACCTAAGTCCAGGAGTTGGACGTTGCTGTAAGCTGTGACGCCATGGCACTCTACCAAGGGCAATAAAGTGAGATTCTGGTTCTAAAAAAAAAAAAAAAAAAATTGAATCTCCAGAGGGGATGTGTACATCTAGAGGATGTGCTTTAGCCATCCAAACAGCACCTGGTATTCACAAGGTGGCCTGTGTGGGATGGGATCCCTCCAAGTTTATTTCCATCTCTGTAGGAGTCAGCCCAGGGATGGTTGTCCAGGGCTAACAGGTAGAGTCAAAGCTAGGTTTGTGCTGGGAACCCGGAGAGCTACTCCAAACCAGCTCTGTGGGTATCCACTGGCTCAGGGCTTCAGTGATTTCTACTCCTCTCTTAATAAGGTGGCGGAGTGCCTGGTAGCTGGAGTTACTGTTCAGTAAGCTCCATGTCCAAACCTGTTCTGTACCACTTCCCAGAGTACCCAGGCTTAGTGCTCCATCCCAAAAAGGAAGAATACACACTCTCGGGCCCTCTGGCAACATGCCAGCTTCACTGCACCCAGGAGTCCTGTGGAAGGAGAGTCTCCAGCAGACATCCTCCCTGGGATTCCATGTGTAGGGCTCTACCTGGGTCTTTAATGCTCCCTTGCATCTGTTTTCAATGGAGGTTTCCCGCACTTCCTATCTTTGTTTGATCTTGGAGTCCCATGTGGTCTTTCTGTGTCTTTTCAGTGTTGTTTCTGGGAGGGATGATCTAGGTGGAGGCAGCTGGAGAATCCTCTCCCTGAACTTACCCAGAGTGGCTGATGAGATGTCTCCAAACTGCCATGTTGAACTCAGTTAAATTTAAAATATTTGGTGTCATACTTTAATTTCTAAGAGCTTTTTTGTTGTTGCTTTCTATTTCCTTTTTACAGCATGCCATTTTTTTTTCATGGATACATTATTATATTATGTCCCTGATGATATTAATTATTATTTTGAAAGCTTTCTTTTGGGCTTGGTGCCTGTAGCTCAGTGGCTAGGGTGCCAGTCACATGCACTGGAGCTGGTGGGTTCAAATCCAGCCTGGGCCTGCCAAACAACAATGACAACTGCAACCAAAAAAATAGCTGGGCATTGTGGCGGGTACCTGTGGTCTCAGCTACTTGGGAGGCTGAGGCAAGAGAATCCCTTGAGCCCAAGAGTTTGAAGTTGCTGTGAGGGTGACATAGTGAGACTGTCTCAAGATAAAAAAAAGTTTACTTTTGGTCCCTCCTTAGGCTGTGTTTCCTCTGAGTTCATTTTATCTTCTCTGGTGGCTTTTTTTGGGGGGGGGAGGAGGATGATTTGCATGCTCTATTTATCATATTGACAGTTCTCTTAGAGTTGGCCTTTGATGGTTTTAACCAAACAGATATTTCTCATGTTGCCAAACTTTTCCTCTTATGGCTGTAAGATTTCTGTCTCCTATGTGTCTTCTCCTCCTTAGGGTCTCAGTTTGCTGGTGTCTCTCTCTCCTACTGTTCTCTCTTTCTCCTGCCTCTTCCTTGTCCCTTCCCACTTGTTCCAAATATTCACTGTGATTCATCATTTTGAACTTATTTTGATATTCTGGTTCATTCTTAGAAATTTAGACCTGCCCTAAGATGAGATTTCTCATGCGTTTTTTAGTCAAACTATTGAGCTCAAAGGCTGGACAACATGAGCTGTGATGACCAAGTATATTCTGAGAACTCAGAAGGGGAACACCACAGAGAAGCCTTGGCACCCCCAAACCTACAAAGGCACAGCTCGGGGAGGAGGGGACTGTGCCTCTGCTTTCCTTCTATCACAGGGGAACAGAACCCCTCAGGGTGTCCTGGCTCTCTAGGACTTGGGATGAGAAGTCTGACTTTAGTGTCTCTCCTTTCCTCAGATGTGAGAAGCACAGTACCTAAAGCAAACCTTGAGGATTCAAAGATTATTTTTCCACCTTTCATATGTTTTTATATTGCAGTTTGTCAGGCTGTTCTTTCACAACAGAAGGCTGTCGGGAGTTGTCAGAAGCACTCAAGCATAATCGTAATGTGCACATTTTGGATATTGGGAGAAATGATCTTGGGGATGATGGAGCAAAGCTACTGTGCGAGGCTCTGAAAGTTTCCAGTTGTTCCTTGAACACACTGGGGTGAGTTGACACCATTCTCCTTTCAGAAAATCTCTTTACTCCTGGGGTGGGAGGAGGATAAAAGTGAGGGTTACCTGGGTGTAGTTTGGAAGGTGAGCAGTGGAGTGTGGTGTGGTGGTGGGCGCCCATAGTCCCTGTCCCCAGGGTGGTGGGGTGCTGAGATAGGAAGATCACTTGAGCCCTGGAGTGTGAGGCTGCAGTGAGCTGTGACCACACCGGTGAATGGCCATTGCCCTACAGCCTGGGCAATGGAGTGAGACCTTGTCTCCAAAAAAATGGTGAGAAATGGTAAAGAATGACATTCTTCTTTTTAAAATCTCTCTTGTAAGGGCAGCGCCTGTGGCTCAGTGGGTAGGGTGCTGGCCCCATATAACGAGGGTGGCAGGTTCAAACCCGGCCCCAGCCAAACTGTAACAAAAAATAGCCAGGCATTGTGGCAGGTGCCTGTAGTTCCCAGCTACTTGGGAGGCTGAGGCAAGAGAATCGCCTAAGCCCAAGAGCTGGAGGTTGCTGTGAGCTGTGTGATGCCACAGTTCTCTACCGAGAGTGATAAAGTGAGACACTGTCTCTACCAAAAAAAAAAAAAAAAAAAAAAAACTCTTGTTAGATGACAAGCTACAAGTTTAGAGAAAGTGTTTTACTCTTGTAAAACTGTAAATATTCTTTCTTCAATCAGCACATTTTAGGTATAAGGTTCTAGGACAGTGGTTCTCAACCTGTGGGTTGCGACCCTTTTGGGGGTTGAATGACCCTTGCACAGGGGTCATCTAACTACATCCTGCATATCAGATATTTATATTATGATTCATAACAGTAGCAAAATTACAGTTATGAAGTAGCAAAGAAAATAATTTTATGGTTGGCGGTCACCAGAACATGAGGAACTGTGTTAAAGGGTTGTGGTATTAGGAAGGTTGAGAACCACTGTGCTAGGAGGACAAAGTATATTCTTTTCCCTGTGAATCTTTCCTTCTAAGGGGAAAACAGATTTTTTTAAAATTAAATCATAGCTGTGTACATTAGTGCAATCATGGGGTACAATGTGCTGGTTTCATATACAATCTGAAATATTTTCATCAAACTGATTAACATAGCCTTCATGGCATTTTCTTAGTTATTGTATGAAGACATTTATATTCTGCATTTAGTAAGTTTCACCTGTACCCTTTTAAGATGCACCATAGGTGTGATCCCACCAATTACCCTCCCTCCACCCATTCTCCCCCCTCCCCTCCCATCCCTTGCCCCTTTCCCCATATTCTTGTGCTGTAGTTGTGTTATAGCTTTCATATAAAAGCTATCAATTAGTTTAATAGTAGGGCTGAGTACATTGTGTACTTTTCCTTGCATTCTTGAGATACTTTGCTGAGAAGAATATGTTCCAGCTCCATCCATGTAAACATGAAAGAGGTAAAGTCTCCATCTTTCTTTAAGGCTGCATAGTATTCCATAGTGTACATATACCATAATTTATTAATCCATTCGTGGGTTGATGGGTACTTGGGCTTCTTCCATGAATTAGCAATTATGAATTGGGCTACAATAAACATTCTGATACAGATATCTTTGTTATAATGTGATGTTTGTTCTTCTGGGTATATACCTAGTGGAGGAATCATAGGATCGAATGGCAGGTCTATTTTTAGATCTCTAAGTACCCTTCAAACATCTTTCCAAAAGGAACGTATTAGTTTGCATTCTCAGCAGCAGTGTAGAAGTGTTCCCTTTTACCCACGCCAGCATCTCTGGTTTTAGGATTTTGTTATGTGGGCTAATCATACTGGAGTTAGATGGTATCTCAAAGTAGTTTTGATTTACATTTCTCTGATGATTAAGGATGGTGAGCATTTTTTCATGTGTCTGTAGGCCATGTGCCTGTCTTTTTTTTAAGTTAAATCATAGCTGTGTACATTAGTGCAATCAAGGGGTACAATGTGCTGGCTTCAAATACAATCTGAAATGTTTTCATCAAACTGTTCAGCATACCCTTCATGGCATTTTCTTAGTTATTGTATGAAGACATTTGTATTCTGCATTTAGTAAGTTTCACCTGTACTCTTCTAAGACGCACCATAGGTGTAGCCCCACCAATTACCCTCCTTCCACCCCAACCTCCCCCCTCTCCTCCCTTCCCATATTCTTGTGCTATAGTTGGGTTATAGCCTTCATATAAAACCTTTAAATTAGCTTCATAGTAGGGCTGAGTACATTGAATACTTTTTCTTCCATTCTTGAGATACTTTGTTAAAAAGAATATGTTTCAGCTCCATCCATGGAAACATAAAAGAGGTAAAGTCTCCATCTTTCTTTAAGGTTGCATAGTATTCCATGGTATACATGCACCATTACTAATGAATTTAGTAATCCATTCGTGGGTCGATGGGGACTTGGGCTTCTTCCATGACTTAGCAATTGTGAATTGGGCTGCAATAAACATTCTGGTACAGATATCTTTGTTATAATGTGATTTTTGATCTTCTGGGTATATACCTAGTAGAGGAATTCAGGATCGAATGGCAGGTCTATTTTTAGATCTCTAAGTACTCTTCAAACATGCTTCCAAAAGGAATGTATTAGTGTGCATTCCCACCAGCAGTGTAGAAGTGTTCCCTTTTCTCCACATCCATGCCAATATCTCTGGTTTTGGGAGTGCCTGTCTTCTTTAGAGAAGTTTCTCTTCGAGTCCTTTGACCACCCTGAGATGGGATCACCTGTTCTTTTCTTGCTAATACATTTGAGTTCTCTGTGGTTTCTGGTTATTAAACCTTTGTTGGAAGCATAAGCTACAACTATTTTCTCCCATTCTGGAGGCTGTCTGCTTGCTATACTTACTGTGTTCTTGCCAGTGCAGAAGCTTTTTAGTTTGATCAGGTCCCAGTAGTATATTTTTGATGCTGCTTCAATTGCCTGGGAAGTCCTCCTCTTAAAATATTCACCCAGGCTAATTCCTTCAAAAGTTTTCCCTTCACTTTCTTCTAGTATTTTTCTAGTTTCATGTCTTAAGTTTAAATCTTTAATCCAGTGAGAGTCTATTTTAGTTAATGGTGAAAGGTGTGGGTCCTGTTTCAGTCTTCTACAGGTCGCCAGCCAGTTTACTCAGCACCATTTGTTAAATAGGGAGCCTTTTCCCCACTGAATGTTTTTAATTGGCTTGTCAAAGATCAAATAACAGTAAGTACCTGAGTTCATCTCTTGGTTCTGTATTCTTTTCCATATATCTACTTCTCTGTTTTTGTGCCAGTACCATGCTGTTTTGATCACTATTGATTTATAGTATAGTCTCAGGTCTGGTAGCATGATTCCTCCTGCTTTGTATTTATTTCTAAGTAATGTCTTGGCTATTCGAGGTTTTTTCTGATTCCATATAAAATGAAGTATTATTTTTTCAAGATCTTTAAAGTATGAAAGTAGAGCTTTAATAGGAATTGCATTAAAATTGTATATTGCTTTGGGTAGTATGGACATTTTAACAATGTCGATTCTTCCCAGCCATGAGCATGGAATGTTTTTCCATTTGTTAACATCTTCAGCTATTTCTTTTCTTAGAGTTTCATAGTTCTCTTTATAGAGATCTTTCACATCTTTTTTTAGGTAAACTCCCAAATATTTCATCTTCTTTGACACTACTGTGAAAGGAATAGAGTCCTTGGCTGTTTTTTCAGCTTGGCTATTGTTGGTATATATAAAGGCTACAGATTTATGAGTGTTGATTTTGTAACCCGAGAAACTGCTGTATTTCTTGATCACTTCTAAAACTTTTGTAGTAGAATCCCTGGTGTTTTCCAGATATACAATCATATCATCTGCGAAGAGTGAAAGTTTGATCTCTTTCGACCCTATATAGATACCCTTGATCGCCTTTTCTTCCCTAATTGCAATGGCTAAAACTTCCATTACAATACTAAAGAGCAAAGGAGACAATGGGTAACCTTGCCTGGTTCCTGATCTAAGTGGAAATGATTTCAATTTAACTCCATTAAATAAGATATTGGCTGTGGGTTTGCTATAGATGGCCTCTATTAGTTTAAGAAATATCCCTTCTATACCAATTTTCTTAAGTGTTCTGATCATGAAGGGATGCTGGATATTATCAAAAGCTTTTTCCGCATCAATTGAGAGAATCATATGTGCTTTATTTTTTAATTTGTTTATGTGCTGAATTACATTCATAGATTTACGTATATTGAACCAGTCTTGAGACCCTGGGATAAAACCCACTTGGTCATGGTGTATAATTTATTTGCTGTGTTCCTGGATTTTGTTTGTTAGGATCTTATTGAATAATTTTGCATCAACATTCATTAGTGATATTGGTCTATAATTTTCTTTTCTTGTTGGGTCTTTTCCTGGTTTAGGGATCAAGGTGATGTTTACTTCATAGAATGTGTTGGGTAGTATTCCTTCTTTTTCTATATTTTTGAAAAGGTTGATTAATATAGGTACTAGTTCTTCTTTAAAGGTTTGGTAGAATTCTGACATGAAGCCATCTGGTC
>CAUYON010030321.1:0-15328 GCA_963573935.1 Arctocebus calabarensis
ACCACAGGCGCCCACCACAACACCCGGCCATTTTTTGGTTGCAGCTGTCATTGTTGTTTGGCGGGCCCGGGGGCTGGATTCGAACCCGCCAGCTCAGGTGTACGTGGCTGGCGCCTTAGCCCGTTGAGCCACAGGCGCCGAGCCTGTTAAAACTCTCTTGCTCTTCCTTTATTTTGTTTTACTTTATTTGGGGGGAGGTTTGAAATGTTATTAATGCCACACTACTGCCTCAGGAATGCCTCACTGCTCAGGAGATCCACAGCTACTTCCGCTGAGAGCTTATCTACAAGCAGAATGAGAAAATAGGCAAGTGGGTGAAGGCCCTTTTGGAGGAGTTTCCTGACAAAGGCTTTTTCTTTGCCTTTGGAGCTAGTGAGTAGTAGGTCACTTCTGATTAGACACTGGTGTCTGATGCACACATGGAGACAGAATGAGAAAATTAGTTCCTTCTGTTGGCTTTTTGAAATAAAATTTCCCCTATTGAGTGGTTCTAACATAGAATCTTTGCAGCCTTAGGAATTAAAGACCAAAATGCCATTGGGCTGGGTTTTGTTCTTTTCTATTTTACCACTAGCCTCCTATACTTGGAAAAGTCACATCCCTCAGTTTCTTTACCACTAAAATGGAGGGCTGGAGAGAGGTGCTTCTGGAATGGCGGAGTGGGGCCCCAGAAATGTACTCCTTCATAACAGCAATGAGAACACTGGAAAAAATGACCAAAATGAACTTTCTTAAAACTCTGGAAATTGACTAAAGACTTACAACTATCCTAGGAGCATTTATTTAATAAAATTCATTGAATTTTGGTGAGAACAGTGAGCCTCGTGGCATTTTAATGTGTTCTATTCTTTTTTTTTTTTTTTTTTGAGACAGAGCCTCAAGCTGTCCCCCTGGATAGAGTGCCATGGCATCACAGCTCACAGCAACCTCCAATTCCTGGGCTCAAGCAAGTCTCCTGCCTCTGCCTCCCAAGTAGCTGGGACTACAGGTGCCAGGCCATTTTTTTTTTTTTGGTTGCAGCCATCATTGTTGTTTGGCGGGCTGAGGCTGGATTCGAACCCGCCAGCTCAGGTGTACGTGGCTGGCGCCTTAGCCCGTTGAGCCACAGGTGCCGAGCCTAACGTGTTCTATTCTCACCCTCTTGTACCAGCTTTATAGTAGCCTTGCAAACCAGCAGTTTTGGAACTGTAGTAGCTGCCTGACAGTTCCTGAAGGAGACATAATGGGTTCCAAGTTCCTCCCAAAGCTCCATCCTCAAGGAATCATTACCATTTGACCTGAAAAATCATTACCGAGCCTGTCTTCATTTTACCTGAATCAGAACTTGCCCTGTGTGAATAGGCCTATTACTAGGGTGTTTATTAAAAACATTATTAGTAATCGTTTAACATCATAACTGCCTATTGCTGGAACAGTTGGGGCTTACAAGGGGCTGCCTCCAAAATGTAAAAGGAAAATGAAAATGAGATGTCCCATAGGAAATTTTGAAAAGCTCTGAAATATTTCTGGGAATCTAGGAAGCCACGTGCTTGAGAAGGACTGTACACTTGCTCAAGAAAGACCTGAGAAGGTCCTAATCTCTCACCTCTAGCTGGTCTTGGGCTACATGAAAACAGAGTGTGAAAGCTACAATGCAGGGTTGTAAACTGCCTGTTGGGGTTTTAAAGGCATGTCCCCAAATGTACATAGCCCCTCTGCAAAAGCTGGGAGGCTTACTGGTTCAAGTTGTTTAAGGAAATCTCTGTTTAGCCATAAATTGACCATAACAAAGAATATAAGCTTTACAGAATTTGTCTTGAAAAGCCACTTAAAGAAACAAACAGTAAGAATATAACCTG
Source organism: Arctocebus calabarensis (assembly GCA_963573935.1). NCBI lineage: Eukaryota > Metazoa > Chordata > Mammalia > Primates > Lorisidae > Arctocebus > Arctocebus calabarensis. The sequence goes on from CAUYON010030321.1 coordinate 1,839, forward strand.
GAGGGCAGTGCCTGTGGCTCAGTTGGTAGGGCACTGGCCCCATATACCAAGGATGGCTGGTTTGAACCCAGCCCTGGCCAAACTGCAGCAAAAAAAAAATAGTGTTGTGGCAGGTGCCTGTAGTCCCAGTTGCTTAGGAGGCTGAGGCAAGAGAATTGCTTAAGCCCAGGAGTTGGAGGTTGCTGTAACCTGTGACACCATGGCACTCTACTGAGGGTGATAAAGTGAGACTGTCTCTAAAAAAAAAAAATGAATATAGGGTGGCGCCTGTGGCTCATCGAGTAAGGCGCCGGCCCCATATATTGAAGGTGACGAGTTCAAACCTGGCCTTGGCTGAACTGCAAAACAGAAAAATAGCCGGGAGTTTTGGTGGGTACCTGTAGTCCTAGCTACTAGGGAGGCTGAAGCAAGAGAATCACCTAAGCCCAGGAGTTGGAAGTTGCTGTGATCTGTGTGACACCACAGTAGTCTAATGAGGGTGATAAAGTGAGACTCTGTCTCTACAAAAAAAAAAAAAAAAATTGAATATAACCTAGGAAAAGGGGAGAGTATATTAGATTTCCAGAGATGGTATATGATTTAAAATGTCTAGTTTTCAGCAACAAGTTATAAGATGTAGAAGAAAACAGACAAGTGTGGCCCATACTCAAGAAAAAAAAATGAATCAATAGGGACTGCAATTGGGGAACCCCATACGTTGGACTTACTAGACAAAGACTTTAAGTCAGCTATTATATCCATGTCTAAAGAATTAAAGCTTGAGAATACTTCACCCAATATAGAAATTAGTAAGGAAATAAAAATTATAAAAAAGGAATCATATAGAAATTCTATAATTGAAAGTACAGTAATTAAAAAAGTCACCAGAGGGACTGAATAGTAAATTTGAACTGGCAGAAAAAGGAATTAACATACTTGAAGACAGGTCAGTTGAGATTATTCAGTGTAAGAAACAGAAAGAATAAAGAATGAAGAAAGATGAATAGATTCTCAGAGACCTGTGGAACATCTTAAGTATATCAGCACGCTCTTAATGGGAGTCCTATAGAAGAAAAGAAAGATAAAGAAATGGAAAGAACATTTGAATAAAAAATCCTTGAAAATGTCCCAAATTTGGTGAAAAACATGTCTGCACATTCAGTGAACAAACTCTAAGCTGTATAAAATCTAAATTTTCTACACCAAGACATGTCATAGTCAAACTGTCAAAAGCCAAAGACAGAATCTTGAAAGAAGTAACAGCAAAGGTACTTGTTACATACAAAGGATCCTCAATGAACAGATTTCTCATCAGAAGCCATGGAAGCCAGGCTATGGGGGTGGGGGTGGGGGAGCGCATATCCAAAGTGCCAAAAAAAAAAAAAAATAGACCATCAATAAACATTTTCACATCCAGCAAAACTGTCTTTCAAAAATGAAGAACGGCTTAGCTCCTGTAACTCAAGTGGTTAGGGTGCCAGCCACATACATCAGAGCTGGCAGGTTCAAATCCAGCCTGGGCCCACCAAACAACAATGACAACTACAATAAAAAAAATAAGCCAAAAATAGTACCCGTAGTCCCAGCTACTTGGGAAGCTGAGGCAAGAGAATTGCTTAAGCCCAAGAGTTGGAGGATACTGTGAGCTATGACGCCATGGCACTATACTCAGGGTAACAGCTTGCATCTCTGTCTCAAAAAACAAAAACAAAAAAACAAAAATGAAGAAGAGATATGTTCTATGTGAGCTGTGTGGAATGTATATTCTGCTGCTGTTGGATAAAGTAATCAATAAATGTCAATTAGATAAATATGGTTGATGATGCTTTTTAGTTCAACTGTATTCCTTGTCTGATAATTCCAGACTCTGTGTAATGTCTGAATCTGGGTCTGATGCTTCCTTGGTTTCATCAGACTGTTATTTTTCTTACCTTTTAGCATGCCTTGTAATTTTTTATTGAAGCTGAACATGATGTATCTGGGAATGAAAACTGAGGTAAATACATATTTAGTGTAAGGTTTTATGATGATCTGTCTTGGAGATAGGCAGTATTTAAAGTTTTGCTATGGTATGAATGTCCTTCAAAATTCATGTGTTGAAACCTTATCCTTGTTGTGATGTTAAGGCATCACAGGAGTGAGCCTGATCTTGGGGCAGGGCATAGTGGCTCACACCTGTAATCCTAGCACTCTGGGAGGCTGAGGTGGGTGAATTGCCTGAGCTCATGAGTTTGAGACCAGCCTGAGCCAGAGTGAGACCTCATCTCTAAAAACAGCCTGGCGTTGTGGCTGGTGCCCATAGTCTCAGCTACTTGTGAGGCTGAGGAAGAGAGAATTAAGAGAATCGCTTGAGTCCAAGAGTTTGAGGTTGCTGTGAGCAGTGAGCTGTGATGCCACAGCACTCTACTGAGGTTGACAAAGTGAGACTCTGTCTCAAAAAAAAAAAAAAGTTGATTACTAGTTGCCAGGGGCTGTGGCAGGGAAATGAACATATGTTTTTTATTTGCTGCTTTTGGTCAGAGCTGGATTTGAACCCACCACTTCCGGCATATGGGTCCAGCAATGCCCTACTCCTTTGAGGCACCGGTGCTGCCCATGAGATGAACATATTTTTAAGTTAGATAGTGGTCCATGGTTGCACAACTTTCTGAATATATTAAAAAATCACTCCATTGTATACTCTAAAACAGCGGTTCTCAACCTGTGAGTTGCTACCCACAGGAACTGTATTAAAGGGTCGTGGCACAGCGTTAGGAAGGTTGAGAACCACTGCTCTAAAAGGATGAATTTTATGTGATGTGAATTATATTCAAATAAAGCTGTTATACAAAAAATGAGGGGACGACTCCTCCTTTTTGTTCACTGAAAAGTTCTACCACAAATGATAACAGTTTGCGTGAGTGGCTGCCCCCTTCTGTAAGTCTCAAGTTCCACGTCTGGGGTCTGCACCGTGTGCGTGTTTGAACTCTGCCCACGTCCGGCCTGCCACAACAATTGAGGCTCTAGCAGAGCTGTTAGCAGAGCCTCCCTCTTAAGGTACCCTGACAGTGGTGCGAGTCTGGGAAGTTCATAACTCATCCCTTAGTGGCAATGTTAAAAACCAGAACCAGTGGCGTCCTAACACCCAGCCCAGGTGGCAGGGATGGGAGGTGCCCAGGTGCTGCAGCTACTATGCTAGGCTGCCAGCATGCCCGGGCTTTCTGTTTCCACTCCTGCTGGACTTAGTTGATGTTCCCAAAACTTCCCCTATACCCAGTGCCAGGGTAATGGGGCACTGGGAGGAGGGGAAAATGTGGGTGGCATAGTTTAATCTGAACCGTTGGAGGCCCCCAAACCCCATGAAGGCTTCTGGGTGGGGCAGGTGGGCTTGTGAGGTTCTCAGGGCTCAATTGGTCAAACTGATGTGTGGCTAGTCGGGTCCTCATAGCCCCTGGGAACCTTGGGTGTGGGTAGTGGGCGCCTTCTAGGACTGAGTTCTCCCCACTTTCTGTCTGAGCCTTCTGAAGGCTAAGTTGAGCAGAAGAAACGAGAGACATTATTCCCAAACCTTTATCTTTGACATTTTAAAACTTAAAAATCTGGGAGTTTAGCAAAGTTTTAATTGCCAAGTGAGGATAACCAAAAACTGAAAGCACCGGATTTTTTTTTTTTTGGAAATTTTATTTCTTCTATTTTGTTTTATTTTTTTAACTTTTTAAATTTTTTTTTTATTGTTGGGGATTCATTGAGGGTACAAGAAACCAGGTTATGCTGATTGCATTTGTTAGGTAAAGTCCCTCTTACAATTGTGTTTTGCCCCCAAAAGGTGTGGCACACACCAAGACCCCGCTCCCCGCCGCTCCTTCCCTCTCTCTGCTCTTCCTTTCCCCACCCCTCCCTCATTCTTTCTCTCTCTGCTCTCCCCTTCCCCGACACCACCGTGTCATTAAATGCCATTAATTGTCCTCATATCAAAATTAAGTACATGGGATTCACGCTTCTCCATTCTTGTGATGAAAGCACCAGAATTTTAAAATAAAACAACTTGTGTCATGAGGAACTGGAGAAGTGTAAAGATGAGAAATGGAACTTACCTTTGGACTTGGAGAAAAACTGAAGTCAGAGGTGTTAAGTGGACACTGTAATCATTTGTTTTAAATTGCCCGTCCCTCATGCTCAAGTAGAAAAATGACCTAGGCTGAGTGCCGAAAGACAGGACTGGCCAGGGGTAACTCTGCTGGGGCCTTGGCCTCCTGCACCACCCAGATTTCAAGGTCACAGCTACAGCCCTGGTACTGACGTCTGTTTTTAGTTAGAATCTGGTCTAGGCTGCAGGAAGGAGCGAGGAGGAGCACAGGAAATGCTATATCAGATTTCCCACTTGGGGATGAGGATGCTGGCCCCCTCCCTTACAGGATGGCCTAGAGTGAGTTATCTCCCGGGTGCCTGAAAGTCCTCTCTGAGCCCTGTTGACCCATAGACACCCCCTTTGATGTATAGGAGTGTCCAAAGTGAAACCAGGAACTGGGCCTTCTGCTTCCTTCTTGGTGGTTCTTTGCAGTGTCGTCATAGGCTTTCGGGGGTCCTTTATTGTAACTCCTAAGACCGCAGTGAGTTTGTCCTACGCAGAGACTTCTAAGGTAGCTCTCTGGGTAGGTTGCCTTTGCTTTTTCTAGAAAGTGTGCCTGAGTAGTAGCTAGAAACCAGCCGGTTTCTCCAGAAGGCACATCTGCATTTCTTCCCATAGCTGCAACTCCCGATTTTGACCAGACCAGGGCCCTCACCCTCTGGAACCCTGCACATATCAGTTTCTCTGGGAGGGCTTGCCAGGTTGGGGTTTGCTTTTCAGGCTCTCCCCTTAGCTGGGTGACTCCAGGCAACTTGCTGCACTGCTCTGATCTTCAGTGTCCTTGTCTCTGAAATGCTGCTTGCTGTGCTCTGTCTGCCTTATAGGAATGCTGGGAGGCCCAATTCTGGAAGCTCTCTCTGGAACTGCACTATGCCGGACAGATGGCAGGGGCCTTGGCAGGGTCATTTCTTTGGTTCTGGGGTGTGTGTGTGGGAAGTATACTTGGTGGTCCTGAGAGCTGCAGCATTTCTGATTGTTTTTCTCACTGAAGGTCATTTCATGGGCAGCAACACAGTGCTGGATGTTTTGTAGTAAGAAGGCTGTGGGGTAGAACACATCTGCCGCCCCCACCCCGCCAGGAGCAGCCATCAAGTAACTCCTGTGCTTCTGTCCTAGTTGGGGAGTAGCTAGGGGAGCCGGGACCCCGACAGGCTGCATGGGCACCAGTGTGGACTGTTATCCCGAGGGGCCCCTGCACGGCCATTTCCCCCAGGCGTGAGAGAGATGGTCATCAGATGGGCACTCGCGCCGCTAGCTGGCTCCGTGTGGCTGAGGCTGTGTTAGCATTGCTCAGCTGGGTGGGTAGCTATAGAAGAGACGCTGGGCTTTTCCTCAGCAGTATTTGAGAAGAGGAAGGTGAAGGGAAGGTTACGCTGAGGTCCTGGGGGCTCTAGGAGGTAATTTGGCTTAGTGCTCAGTGCCCTTTAACCTAGGCATTTTGAAAGCTTTAGGGAGACGGAATGGCAGAATTGAGATTTAACAGAGGTACAATGTCAGAGGGCCTGGGGTGCAGGGTGCCTGTTTGAGCCCCCTCGGGGGCAAGAGAAAATCCTTTCTCTTCTCTGAGGTGTTTCACCCTCCCTTGGTCTCTTGTTTATCATTTCTGTGCAGAACTGCTCTCTGCCCCTGTGGACTTTCTGTAAAGATCTCAGGAGGCTTCCAGCCCCTCGGCAATGCTGTGGACCACACTGGCTTCCCTCCCAGTCTTCCACAACCATCCTTCCTCTTCCTCTGTGTTAGTCTGCTAGGGCCGCCATCACAAAACCCACAGTTCTAGAGCTGGAAGTCCGAGATGAAGGCGTCCACATGTCTGGTTTCTCCTGAGGCCTCTCCCTTTGGCTCAGCTGGCCACCTGCTCCCGGGGCCTCACATGGCCTTTCCTCTGTGAGTGAGCATCCCTCCTCTTGCAAGGACACCAGTCCTGTCGAATGAGGGCCCCATCTCAACAGTCACATTTTAACTGAATTATGTCTTTAAGGCCCCTAACTAACTCTAAATATAGTCACAAACTGAGGTACTATGGATTGGGGTATTAACACATGAATTTTGGGGTACACGCCAGCCCATAACACCCCTTACATTTCCCCTCCCAGATTTGTGGTCACCATCACTCCCTCCTGGTAGAGAGCTCAGCTGCTGTGAGAGCGCTCAGGCCACAAGTGCCTGTCCCCTGACAGATGGAGGATCTAGCCCTGGTGACCACCCATCCCGAGGGGCCCTCTTTGTCCCAGAAGGTTCACCTTCACCCCACGTCCTGTATCCTCACTTCAGGACCCCTGCCTGGTGGTCCATTTGCCATCCCAGGGGCTGTCATGCTCCCGGTGTCCCTCTCTGGCTGGACCTGGACACATGAGGGCTGGGCTTAGCCCTGCCTCTTTTCACACCCTGTGCTCCATGTGTCAGTGAGCGCAGCTTTTCACACAGCACCTTCTGGTCGGCAGAGGCACTGACCTGACATGTCTCACTTGCCCACTTTTCCAGACCTTTGGCTTCCTCCAGTAAAGCCTCCCAGGGACGTGCCCGTCTGCGTTCCCATGGCCATCGCCCCAGTCCAGGCCCTTCGACCTCTGCTCCACTCTGCCTTCTGTGGGACTCATCTTTTGAGCACCTTTTAGAACTTGTGGTTTCTTATTGTTCTCTTTCCCAGTCAGTATTTCACAGTTGGGTCTTGGCACTCAGACCCTACCCTTGTCTAGCATAGACAAGCTGCTTGCCTTAAGAAAGCTTCCATCCTGTCCCTGCTCCTCCGGCTTCCCTAAGCCAATTCCTGACTGAAGTGTCATCTTCCCCCTCCACCTCTGCCCAGGTCAGCTCCTGCCTGCACAGATCCCCACACCTCCCGCCCTCCTATTCTCCTTCAGAGCTGTTGGGAAAGCCCAACCCTTAGGGGTTCTCTGCTAATGGCAGGCCTGTGGGTCTTTCCTTCCCCATGGGACTCCTGCTTCAGGAGAATAGGGTGAGCTGGGCCTCTTGGTCCCTTCTCAGCTCTTAGCACTGTGCTGATGGCTGGGGTGTGACACAGTGTCCCTAGGGGTACTGTAGAGTGTGTATGTGGTGTGTGTGGTGTGCCATATGTGGTGTGTGTGGCAGCACGCATGCGTGTGTGGTGTGGGTGATGTGTGTTGGGAGTATGTGTGGGTTGTGCATGGGTGTGTGTTGCCAGTTGTTCACAGGCTCTGCCTCTAACTGTGACAACTGCTCCTGGGAGAAGGAAGGTCAGGAATCAGTGTTTTGATTTTTTTCAGAGACAGGGTCTTGTTCTGTCATCCAGGCTGGAGTGCAGTAGGATAATAGCTCATTGCAGCCTCGAACTTCTGTGCCCAAGTGATCCTCTAGCCTCAGTTTCCTGAGTAGCTGAGACTCCAGGTGCATACCACACGCCTGGCTAATTTTTTTTTAAGATAGCAATGGGGTCTTTCTAAGTTGTCCAGCCTGATCTCAAAATTCTGGCCTCAAAGAGTCTTCTTACCTTGGTGCTCCAAAGTGCTGGAATTATAGGTACATGCACCCACACCTGTTTGGGAATTGGTGTTTTCAAAAACTGCCTGGGAGATTTTGATTCAGAGTGAGGGTTAAGGACTAAACAGGGCTGCTCACACTTCCAGCAGAGGAAAAGAGCATTTACTGATGAATTATCAGGTGGCAGCTGATCATTCAGCCTGTGGAAGCTTGGTTAATCCTTAAAACCAGCCTACGAGGTGGCTGTTTCTCCTCATTTACTGATGAAGAAACTTAAAGATGACATAGCTAAACAGAGCTAAAATACAGTCAGACTCCTCTGCCTCTCAAACCTCTCTTTGTGCTTTTTCTTTTCTTCTTCTTCTTCTTTTCTTTTCTGACAGAGTCTCACTAGTGCGGTGGCCTCATAGTTCACAGCAACCTCAAACTTCTTGTACTCAAGTGATCCTCCTGCCTCAGCCTTCTGAGTAGCTGGGATTACAGGCACCTGCCACAATGCCTGGCTATTTTTAGAGACTGGGTGTCACTCTTGCTGAGGCGGGTCATAAACTCCTGAGCTCAGGCAGGCTGGAGCCTGGGGATGGACAGGCTTTGTCAGAGGTGCTGTGCAAGAAAGTGGTTTTTAAACCCTACTCCCCACCTTCTTGTTACTTTTTTTTTTTTGAGATAGAGTCTCACTTTGTCACCCTCGGTAGAGTGCCATGGCTCTCTCACAGATCACTGCAACCTCAAACTCTTGGGCTTATGTGATTCTCTTGCCTCAGCCTCCCAAGTACCTGGGACTACAGGCACCCACCACAATGCTGGATTATTTTTAGAGATGGGGTCTCACTCTGGCTCAGGCTGGTCTTGAACCTGTGAGTTCAGGCAATCCTCCCACCTCAGCCTCCCAAGTGCTGGGATTATAGGCATGAACCACCATGCCCAGCTTGTTACTTAATTTTTGTTTATTGGCAATGTCTTTTCCAATTAAAATCTTATGAAAATCCCTATAGAAAGTGAGTGAAAGTAGAACTTCCCAGTTCAGTCTGAAATGGGAGCTTTTTGCTCTGCCCAGTTGACCTCTCTCCCCTAATCCCTCTGGCTTGGATCAGGGTCTTACACCTGTTGCAAGCTTCCTTCAGGGCCAGCTCTGTCCAGGACTTGAGGGGGGTCAATAAAAAGTGGTTGTACTGGTTCCTAGTCTGGCTTAGTGTGAGAACAATTACCTGGGTTTGTAGCTCTTGCTTCCCTTCTTTTCCTGAGGCTCTGGTGGGCTCTAGTGCAGACATTTCCCTGGGCTTTATTGAAAGAGTGATGTGACCTATGTCCACACCTTTGTTCCCACTCAGGACCTGTGTCTACAGCTTTGTTCTCTTCTGTATGCTCTGTATTGTAGGGCTAGGAGGGTAAAAGCATTCCTGGCCTCCCTTGCTGCTATGATCTAGAATCTCCAATGAGATGCACTTAGATTAGCAGTTTTTTTTTTTTTTTTGCCTGGGGCCGGGTTTGAACCCACCACCTCCAGTATATGGGGCCAGCGCCCTACTCCTTTGAGCCACAGGCATCACCCAACTTAGGTGAGATTTGGAAGGTAGACATGGACAGAAGTCTTCTTGAACAGCAGTAGCAGGCAATGCACACCCTCCATCTGCCTGCCTCACAGTGTGGAGCAGCTGTGAGGCACTGTCCCCTGCAGCTTTCTTACCTGGGCTTACAGCTGTGGTGCCTGGCATCCACCCTTTGACTTCTGGAGCTGCAGCCATCCCCATGACTTCATTGGCTCTATTTCTGCTCAAAACACCAAGAGTAGTTTCTGATTTGTGCACTCAACTCTGACTGACAGAGTGGCACTCCTCACTTTCTCTGGGACTTGAGTCTGTTCTTACCTTTGCCAGGTGGGATAAAGGGGGGGAGACAGCAATAGACTAGGGGGCTGGGATCACTGCGGCTGGCCTGCTTCTACAATTCTTTCATAAGATATGGCGTGGCTTTACCCAGAGCTGGGTGGCTCCCAAGTTTCTTGGGTCACTAATGGCCAGGGGAGGAAACAGACTCTTATCAACAGAGCTGACACAGAATGGCTCATCACAGTGGTTACTCCAATTTAATGCTGGCCTAGCAACCTCTGCCTTTTAGGTGGCAGGGGCTCCAATGCCCCTGGCTGGGACTTGGCTGGTTCTTAGGTTCACCCTAAAGAGGAAGTGAAAAAGTCCTCTGTATTTGCACAGGACTGACTTGTACTTCTGTGACAGTAGTAGCATTGCCCCACGGAGTGGGGAACTGGTACCATGGGCCAAGACCTTAATAATCCTGCTCATTTGCTCCCCCAGTGGTTGTGGTCATTGCATCAACCTCCCATATGTTCATCTAACATGGAAATGGAAGCACAGCCCTGATAGCCTTTCATATCAGTGTGAAGGGGAAGGAACCTGTGTGGGGGAGCAAGGCTGAGTCCTAACTCTGAGTTGGGTGGGAATAGCAGGTTTAATAGGTGAGTGTTGAACTCACTGCTTCCATATCAGAGCTTGGATTACAACACAAAGAACTCAAATGCTTTTATTTTAGGTGGTAAAAGAAATAAAAATCACACTTAATATCCTAAGTCAAATACAAGTAACCATTTTGCTCACATATAAATTATTCAAACCTTTCCCCTCTCCAGGAAAGATCTCTGGCCTGGTTCTTTCTATTGCTGAGGTGGTGCCTTTTCACTCGTTCAGCTGGCAGAGCAAAGCTGATCCCTTGGCAATCCAGTAGTCCTTGGATCGGTGGGAGGGTAAGAGGATGGTAACCACGAAGTTGGTTGAATGGCCTAATTACAGATACGGGGGCAAAAAGGGTCATTATTGAAAGAATAACCTCTTGATATAAAGACATAAGATACTGAGAGTCAAGACATATGAGCTCCAGACCTACTACCTCTAAAGATGCTGGGAAATAGTCCTTTATGGGTTTCAGTCTTAGGCCTATAAAATTAAGATTTTCAGAACAAATGTTTCTTTCAGACTCATTCAGCTTAGGCTTTATATAACTTTATGATGTATAATTCTAAGTTCTCTGCAGTTGGAATCTGGGAGCACTGGACTAGGATTCAGTATTGAGTAGGACTCGGGGGCATGCAGTGGTAGGTTGGGCATGTATTCATTTGTCCAATTGTCTTCCCATCTATGCTTTCTATGCTGCACTGGTAAGCACTTAGCCATCTAAGAGGAATAAATATAGTCACAGGTATTCTGTCCTGAGTTCTGGGACATCTGACATAAAAGATCACTTCTATAGCTTCATCATTATGGACCTGTGTGAGAGGATCAGGGCCAGAATGGGCTGGACATCTTTTTGAGAGTCAGGTGGTTTCTAGTTTTTGATTTCACCAAAATTGGAGGATAACACAATGGACTTATTGATTAATAGGGATTAAAAATGATTTCTTGAACTTTTACTATGAAAAATGCCCTAATCCTTATGGACAGACTGAACAACCATGTTTTCAGTCAGAAAATACACAGCTGGAAACTGAGAATCAGAAGCTTCAACAGAAACTTAATGACTGAATTGTATGAAGAAAGTGAAATGGAAATCCACAGGCTATTAACAGTAGAGGAAAATGACTGGTTATAGCAAGAAGAGAAACTTTCCAAAGTAGATGAAGATATCAGCCTTGCAGCTGAGGAATTAGGACACCTACAAAAAGCAGCCAAAGATCTTGAAGAAGATCATTTTTATCAAGGGAAGATTCTTGTAAGAAAAAAGCACACAAAAATTGGTGGGTAGTTTTACTTCCATCTGTGCGTAAGAGTGCTAATCCGTTAGTTCAATTTACTATTTTTTTTTGCAGTTTTTGGTTGGGGCTGGGCTTGAACCCACCACCTCTGTCATATGGGGTCAGCACCCTACCCCTTTGAGCCACCAGTGCTGCCTGTTAGTTCAATTTAATACTGAGTACACGTGATGCTTGTTTTTCCCTTCTTGTGATACTTCACTTAGGAGAATGGTCTCCAGTTCCATTCAGATTGTTGCAAAAGGCATCAATTTCTTTTTTCTGTTATGGCTGAGTAGTACTCCATGGTCTACATACACCATATTTTATTAATCCATTCATGAATTGATGGGCACTGGGGTTGATTCTACACCTTTGTCATTGTCAATTGTGCTGCAGTCAATATTCTAGTGCAAATGTCTTTTTGACAAAATGACTTTTTTTTAACCTTTGGGTAGATATCCATGGAAAATGGTAGGTCTACTTTCAGTTCTTTGAGTAACCTCCATACTATTTTCCATACAGGTTGTACTGGTTTGTGGTCCCACCAACAGTGTATAAGTTTTTGTTTCTCTCTGCATTCACACCAGCATCTGTGTTTTGGGACTTTTTGATAAAAGCCATTCTCAGGGTTAGGTGATATCTCATATGGTTTTGATTTGTATTTCTCTGATTATTCATGACATTGAACATTTTTTTATGTGTTTATTGGCCATTAGTTTATCTTCTCTTGAATAGCTTCTGTTCAAGGCTTTTACCCACTCTTCTATGGAGTTGATTTTTTTCTTTTTCTTTTTTTTTTTGAGACAGATCCTCAAGCTGTCACCCTGCATAGAGTGCTGTGGCATCACAGCTCACAGCAACCTCCAATTCCTGCGCTCAAGCGAGTCTCCTGCCTCCGCCTCCCAAGTAGCTGGGACTATTGGCGCCCACCACAATGCCCGGCTATTTTTTGGTTGCAGCTGTCGTTGTTGTTTGGTGGGCCCAGGCTGGATTCAAACCCACCAGCTCAGGTGTACGTGGCTGGCGCCTTAGCCCGCTGAGTCACAGGCACTGAGCCAGGGAGTTGATTTTTTTCTTGCTGATTTGCTTGAGTTGTTTGTAGATTCTTGTTATTAACCCTTTATTGGAAGTATAGCTTGTGAATATTTTCTCCCATTCTGCAGGTTGTCTATTTGATCTATTGATTGTTTCCTGGGTTACACAGGAGATTTTTTAATTTAATCAAGTCCCATTTATTTATTTTTGTTTTTACTGTGATTGCCCTGGGATCTCCTTCATAAATTCTATGCCTAAGCTGATACCTAGAAGAGTTTTTCTGACATTTTCTTCTAGAATTATTTTTTTCTCATTTAGAATTCTTATGGTTTTATGTCTTAGATTTGTGTCTGTTATCCATCTTGAATACATTTTTGTGAGTAGTGAGAGAAATAGATCCTGTTTTAATCTTTTACATGTGGCTATCCAGTTTTCCCAGCACCATTTATTTTTTGTTTGTCTTTTCAAAGAGCTAATTTTGTGTTTCATTAATATTCTGTATTATTTTATTGTCTTAGATTTCATTTAGTTCTGGTCTGACCTTAGTTATTTCTTTTCTTTTGTGGGATTTAGAGTTTAGTTTGCTGATCCTTATCTAGTTCCTTAAAATGATTGATTAGATTGTTGATATGTGATCTTTCTGTCTTTTTGATGTGTGCATTTAAGACTATACATTTTCCTCTTAGGACTGCTTTTGCTCAATCCCACAGATTTAGATAATTTTTGTCCCCTTTGCCATTTAGTTTGAGGAATTTTTTTTTTCCAGTGACCCTGTAAGGGCAAGTTTTTTTTTTTTTTTTTTAAATTGTTGGAGATTTCATTGAGGGTACAAGAAACCAGGTTACACTGATTACATTTGTTAGGTAAAGTCCCTCTTACAATCGTGGTTTGCTCCCTAAAGTTGTGGCACACACCAAGACCCCACCCCCTCCCTCCTTCCCTCTCTCTGCTCTTCCTTTCCCCACCCCTCTGACATTCTTTCTCTCTCTGCTCTCCCCTTTTTTTTTACTTTGTCACCCTCCGTAGAGTGCTGTGACATCACTGCTCACAGTAACCTCTAGCTCTTGGGCTTAGGTGATCTCTTCTCTCAGCCTCCAGAGTAGCTGGGACTATAGACACCTGCCACAATTATAGTTTGAGGAATTTTTTGATTTCCACCTTAATTTC
>CAUYON010030322.1:0-63476 GCA_963573935.1 Arctocebus calabarensis
AGGAGATGGGGAAAGACTGGGAGAGAAATGGAGAGAGCTTCTCTCTCCCCACCAGAATTTTCTCCCTCTAACAGGTGCCTTAATGTTTTCTGTATTCTTTTCTTTCTTTTCTGTGAATAAATTCTGTCTTAAAAAAAAAAAAGATGATGAATTTGTATTCTCTCTCTCTCCACTTTGATTGAATTTAAATTTAAATGATTAATGAGATTATGCCATTGAGTTCACCTGAAATTGAGTAAATGAAGTTTTCTTAACTATAATAGATGTGTTGTTGAATATTTTTAAGAGTACCTACTCTGGTGCCAGATCAGCTGAGTTCAGATTCTAGCTCTGTCTATGATTTCCATCATTGGGCAAGACCTTCCTGTGCCTCAGTTTCCTCATACCTCAAATTGGGTAAAACAATACTGATTTACTTATACCACTTACTTATACTAATGCCTGGATTAAATGAGTTGACAGATAGAATACAAGTACAAAAGCTCCTATGGCTAGGGCTACATACATAGTACTATTCTGCATCAGATGGAATGGATGTTCATGAAACAAACTAATTTTAAATAGTATGCTTTGTCCACACCTGAGTTTGTAACAGGTCAAATGCATACATTGAATAAAAAGACCTTACTATTTAAGATTTTATAAATAAAACTTAAAGATTTAGTTCAAGACTTATTTTTAAAGATAAGGAGAATACTTTTTAGAAAGGCCAAATAATTTGCCCGTGGTCACACCACTAATACATTTCAGAACTAGGAGTCCAACTCAGGCTGTCATGTTTTTCATTCAGTGTTCCAGGTAGCATGCTACATGTTGGAATATATGTATGCAGTGATCATTAAGGCCCTAATATCACAGAGCTTACAATATACCAGAAACTATGCCAGGAAAGGAAGCAGTGTGTTAAGGTAGGAGAAAAACCTGGTGACATATTTCTAGAAGCCAAGAAAGGCTTTTTAAGACAGTAATTTGCAGCCAAAATCTAAATGAAGAATGAGATGTAGACAGATGAAGAGGTGGGAGGACAAGGGAAAGCGATAAAAGAGACCCCATAGCTGAGAAATGATATGATCTGTTCAAAGAGTTGATATAAATTCAGTACATTTAGTGGAGGGAGTAGAAGGAAGGGGTGAACATGAAGGAGTAACAGGTAACATAAGATTCTTGTAGTCTGATACATTATGGAGGGCTTAATCCTAAAACTCATGAAAACTATCAAAGCTTTTAAACAGATGCTAAAGACAAAAGATTTTTTATTCTTAAAGGATCCTTCTAAATATAGTAGGATAAGAGAGTAGAGAAGGAAAGACTAAAGTCATAGAGACCATTTTTAGGAAGTTGTCACAGCCAAAAAAGGAAACTAGGCCTCCTGTCCTGACAGGATATCCTTTGTTTTTTTGAATGCTATCTCCACTGGAAAACAGATAAGGCAGAGCTGGGAAAATTAAACATAAAGACAGAAACGACTCTTGCTGTCCCTAAGTTGTCTTCCATCCTTTCACACGGATCACAGACTATTACAGGGAGAAGCGATGTTAAGGAAGCCAATCCTGGACTTTATGGGGTGGCTGTGTCTTGCTCATGGCATGGTGAATGGCAAAGTCAGGATGACGTCTCAAGTCTGGCCTGCTAGCCCAGTATCTTCCACTGCACAAGCCTGGAACAAACCCCTTAAAGGAAGACAGAGCCACAGCAGGAATTGCAGGGCTGAGAGGCCTGTCATCCTGAGCAGGCTTTCCTGAGGAAAGAAGTCCCTGCAGCCTGGGGCCACAGGTAGGTCTTCCATCAAATGAGAGACCTTGCTTTGGAGACGTTGTGCCCTATATTTCCAAATACGGATTTTTTTCCCTCTCAGTGAAATTCTCAGTTAAAATGTTCTTAACATTCAAACTCCATAAATAATGTAGTTCAGTTCAGTATGGAAAATGTCTAAGATATATTATGGAAAATTGTAATAAGCAGCTAACTGTTCTCAACAATCTGATTGTTAGGCTGCCCAATGGCTAAAGAAAATATTTTATGTTAAGGCTGAAAACTTCTGCTTATAATTTCTACTCATAGGTCTGAAGATTTCTCCAAGTTGCCTCAGATGCATCTTGCAAATAAATAGGAGAGAAATTGTGAAGCTCAACCTTCTAGAGCTACAGAGACTAAGGCATGTTTTTCAGTTATATAAAAAATATTTGGGGTCAAGACTGGGCTTGGTAAACAAGCTCATTAATTCAAGTTCTTTTTAGGAGCAAAACTTGTATTCAGAATAATTCAGTTCTCTAATACAGCCTATTCTTAAGAGACAGATAGCAAAGGGATTAAATGTCCAAGAATTCAAGAAAACACATGCACAATAAAACGCAGAGACACAAAGCAACTTATACCAGAAGTTACTATCTGGAAGGAAGTAACTATCTCATCGCTAAGATGATGAATTTGTATTCTCTCTCTCTCCACTTTGATTGAATTTAAATTTAAGTGATTAATGGAGTGGAGTGGCTATTGAAACCCTGTATTCTCTGCAGTTTTCCTTGCAATGGACAGGGTCTTCATCAGTCAGCGTCTTTTGTGCAACTGTCCTGAGAATGGTGTTAACACAGTGGTAACTCAGGGACACAAACCACTCCAATGCATTCTAGAACTTCATTAAATTTGAGGTTTGCAATTCACAAATACTTCTTTTCCCTGAGCTCCTGGTTCCACCCCAGGTTTCTGCTCATCACTGCAGGTGGTAAGTCTCCTTTAGGCCAGAGTGTCAAGGGAATGGGTCTAAATATAGGGATTTCATCTACTCCCTCCATGCAGGTTTGAGTTTCCCCTTAGGAAAAAATCAAAATCTAAAATAATCCCAAACCTCTGTCATGTAAACAGTATGTAACAGGCTTATTACCTTAACTAAAGGACTATTTATTATAGGAAAATACAAAATGCATCAGAAGAGGTAGGCCTCAGTTTATCTTGACTATGAATTATAAATATCAGTGAAAAGTTTTAACCTCAAAAAACAAAGTCATTTGTTCACAGTGATTACTAGGTCCAGCATTCAATCCTAAGGATGTAGACAAAATAAAGAATTTCAGTTACTGGTGCTTTAATGGTAAAATAACAAGGCACTTATAATCTCTGGCCCCCTATAGCTCCAAGAGTTCACTTGGTCAGTTTTATAATTTTCAGAGAAATAAAACTGTGGCACTCAAAATGAGCACAGACTATTCATTCATTGGTTGTCCTAAACATGTGATATATTTACTCCTCCAACCAAGTGCAAACTACAGAAGATTGACCAAGTCTGCTGTAGATTGGCAGATTCACGATGCCATCTACCTGTAATATTGCCCAGAATCACAATTAGGCATAAGAGAGACAGTTTAGGATAATTCAAAAGAAGTAAAGATAACCTGAAAGTAGAAATGTTTAGGGGAAATGGAGGAGCTCTATTCTTTATATTTTGCTGATAATATTTCCCTGGGATCACTCTGGATTGAGAATCAGGGCTATTTTTGTATTATAAAATCAAAGCATTTGTCTAGGCATTTAAAATGGTTTATGCTGCCAGGCGGGGTGGCTCACATCTTTAATCCCAGCACTTGGGAGGCCGAGGAAGGTGGATTGCCTGAGTTCACAGGTTTGAGACTAGCCTGAGCCAGAGAGAGACCTTGTCTCTAAAAATAGCCAGGTCTTGTGGCAGGCGCCTGTAGTACCAGCTACTTGGGAGGCTGAGGCAAGATAATCGCTTAAACCCAGGAATTTGAGGTTGCTGTGAGCTATGTCACCCACTCTACCAAGGGTGACAAAGTGAGACTGTCTTAAAAACAAAAAAGAAAAATGGCTTATGCTGGGCTTTGTGAATGTGTGTATGTGTATGTATGATATATGCTTACACATGTACACACTAAGCTTTAGAAAAAGGATTTTTGGATAACTGCAAGGTATTTCTCATTTCTGGGGAAAAGCACATCAAGTTCTTTCTCAGTCCACCTGAGAAAATATCAGTTCAATCTAATTCAGTGAAAACACTATGATAAGGTTTAGCTAACATCTCCTTAGGGAGCATTGCACCCATCGTCCTCTATCCAAACAGTGTTAGAGGATTATGCTTTCCAATTCCTCTTTTCTTCTTTGTTAGAAAATAATATTTGACATGCTCTTTGCCATCTGACTTTGCTGAACTTTCCGTTGAGGTAAGCCAATGTGACCAGGCCGTGTGATTTGCTTGAGCCAATGAAACATAAGCAGAGACTTTAAACCTGCTTACATAATGTGGCTTGGCTTTTATCATGTCTGCCATCAGGATGAGCATGATTATTAGTAATTATCTCTAATAGCCATTCATTACCAAATGACACAAGTGGAACAGAATGGAACCCACTCAACAATCTAGAGTCAAGCCCAGCTCGGCCTACTCGCAGACTCATGAAACACAAAAATAAGTCTCTATTACTGTAAACTTACAACAGCCTGTAAGCTATTTTAAAGTTCATCATACAGATTTACTGCTGCATTAGGTGACTAATAGATAAGACAATCCAGAATTTAAATTAATAGGATTGATAAAACACACTAGGAAACACAAGTGAAAAGGTGTACATTTCCACGCAAGCAAGTGAATCAGATGGAAATGATGCTCAAGACGGTGCCTGTGGCTCAAAGGAGTGGGGCGCCAGCCCCATACTGAACCCGGCCCCAGCTAAAAACTGCAAAAAAAAAAAAAAGATGCTCATATTTTCTAACCAGATTATCTAAGGGCCCAAATAGTCCCTTAAATTGTTTGCAACATCTTATTTTCCATAAATCTCTCATTAAGAGAAATGAAGTAAAAAGGTGAGAGAACCAAAGGAGAAGAAAAAAAGCCTCTAGGTTCTCTGGTCTGGCCATGAATAAATCTTGGCTGCGAACATTAGATTCCATCCTATTGTAAAATCTCTTATTAAAAAACTGAACTGTTTTCTCAAAACTAGTTAGCCTTTGATGAAAATATGGCAGATTATTACAGAAAATGTAATTTTAATTGTTTCTGTGATAGTTGTGATGATAGATAGTTTAATGGAGGGGCAAAGACAGAAAGTCATCCTTACCTCTAATAACTTACTGAGCCCTTTTTCTTCTCAAGAAAATCTAATAAGTTACTGAGTTGACATATCTAAAATAAGCAATTTAATCATTTTAGACAATTCAGTAATCAATGAGAAATTCTCTAAGATAAATTCAGTGGCAGAAAACAGTACTGAATGTTAAAGCAATTGAAATGTCCACATCACTGATTGATCACAACTTCTTGGGGCCAGAAAAAATTAAAAAGTAAAGAGACCCTTCTTTCTTTACCATTTCTCTGGGCCTCCCAAGCACAGAAACCCAGGAACCTTTGCTGGGACATGGCATCGAAGGTCTCCAAATAGTTGATCAGACATGCACCCAGCCAAATACTGGATGCTGACAGTCACCGCCCAGTCAGCACCTGTCAGAGGGTGGGCGTCCCACCTCCTCAGACCCCTTCCCCAGCATCAACTCTCAGACTACTGTGGAGTTTCACAAGTGATATTGTTCTCTATGCTTCCTCTGATCCCTTTTTGGTCTCAAGACAATCTACCCATTCTCTACGGACACTCATTTTCTTTAGCTTGTCCTAAAAATCCATTTTACTTTTATGATTTCTTTTTTTTTTTTTTTTTTTTTTGGCAATAGACTAATCGTCCATTAGACTTAGTGCAGGAATAAAGCCAAGAATAATCTTGCTGGTACTGCAAAGAAAAAATACAATATTTATGTTTCTACATGAAAACAGGGTGACTCTCTTCATCCTGCCAAATGTATTTTAGGTCATTTAAATCACGTAAGAAAGACAAGAGGCAGGTATTTTCATATATATTATATTTTTTAGAGAGGTTAAATAACTTGCCTAAATTTACAAGACTAGTAAGTAAGGATCCTGGAATTTAAACCAGGCATTTGTTATAAAGACTTACATAAGGAAGTTCATTATTCTATGGGTAAAGAAGATGAGGCTGGAAGTAGAAGGCCAACAATTGATTTGTAACCTTTCTGCTTGCCTCAAAAATACCTAAGGATTTGATCTTCAATGGAATCCATGTTGAAGAGAGCCCAGAAATGCAACCTCCCTGAACTGAGATGGTCTACACTCACCCATGCACCTTCTGTGACCACATGTGCCTGAAGTGAGGCCTACCTGGGACATTTTTGAAAGTTGTACCTTTAAAATACAAGACCTCAGCTAGGCGCCTGTGGCTCAATGGGCTAAGGCACCAGCCACGTACACCTGAGCTGGCAGGTTCGAATCCAGCCCAGGCCCACCACACAACAATGACGGCTGCAACCAAAAAATGGCCAGGCGTTGTGGCAGGCGCCTGTAGTCCCAGCTACTTGGGAGGCAGAGACAAGAGACTCGCTTGAGCCCAGGAATTGGAGGTTGCTGTGAGCTGTGATGCCATAGCACTCTATCCAGGGTGACAGCTTGAGGCTCTGTCTCAAAAAAATAAAATAAAATAAATAAAATAAAATAAAATACAAGACCTCCATTAGGTTACTGCCACATGCTCCATTGTTGCCTATCCTGTATCCTTTTTTAAAGGTAAGCAAACAAGCTAAAATCAGTGTCTTGTGAGTTTGATTGTTAATCTGAATTCAATACCATGATTCTGTTGGGTGCAGTCAATTTTTCAGAAGCCAGACAGGTTGATTTTTTTTCACACCATTAGAGCACTGAAGAATTTTGACTTCCAAGTAACAAAAGCGTGCATTGTTACTAGATAAAGTCATATGCATACCTACCTCCTAGTCAAACTCCAATACCTGTGTGTAAAGTCATGTACTTTTCAAGAGAATTTTACAAAATGCCCTTTAATGTATACACCATTCCCTTCTTCCTAATTGCCTGTATTCTGTATGAAGCATATGAACACCTAGTAATCTTTTGCCTTATGTCATTCTCTATGTATGTTATTCTTTCTTCCCCTACCAACTAGATAGGAAGGTCTTAAAGGGCAAAAAATAAAACTTATGTTTCTTAAATCCCTTTGAAATGTACTTAGCCCAGTACTCAACACTTAGCAAGTTCTCCGTAGGGCCTTCTTCAATTAATGCAACACAATCAAGATTTTTAAACTTGTAATGGAAAATATTCAAGCATCTATAATTTAAAACACATTTTCATCTTAAAGCCAATGCTACAATGGGTCTAATTAAATTGAATTCTTGTTAGAAATGTTACCAAGTACAAACATATAACCCTCAGATGAAAGGTCCTGGCACTTCCATTAATAAACACAAGAAGAGCCAACAAGTAGGCCCTTATCGTCACTAATTTCTGAAGCATATTAATCTTGATTTGTCTGCATCCTAAATTTTGGAAATCTGTTTTTCTACAAGAAAATATTATGTGATGTTTTTCCTAGTTTTTTTGAGTGGATCTAAAGTGAACAAGTCCATCTCTGGTTAACAACTTCCAGCACACAGCACCTTTGTAGGACAGGCTATTTTTACTTGCAGTCAGCATCTCTGATGTCAGCACATCTCTAAAGTGGGTGTGTGTTAAAGCAATGACTTCTGCAAAGAAAGCACTAAAAAAAAGTGATTTTCCTGAAACAAACAGATTTTTTTCTTTTTAACTAGAGTGTTTTTTTTTCTTAAATAAGCCATTATTATTTATGACTAGGCTAAATTTTTAGCTAAGAGAAGTTTACTTGATTCTTTAAAAATGGCATTCAGCAGCAGGATGATTATTATTTTTTAAGTCATCTAAGTATCTTTTAACAATACCAGGGAGCCTGGCCAATTTTTCTAGTGATTCTTCATTAATTTCCAAGAGTGAGTCCATAGAATCCATTTATAACCTAAACAGAAAGTGGCTAGGGAAAGAGAAATAGTTGTATTTTTTTAAGTGCTCTAACATATAAAACAACAATGTAATTTAACTACATTACAGGAAATTGCTGAAATTGCCTCTATTTGCTACTTGAGAAGTACTGGAAGAGCTGCAGCTTGCATGGTATATCTGTAAGCTGAGTTTTCTCATGCATGAAATGGGAAAAGATTATTCTCTGGAAATGGTACTTATTTCAATCACTTGAATGAATATTAAAGGATTCTTCTGGGAAAATTAATTATATAAATATGAGTAAATACCTTGGTTAATATAAAGATGTTAAACAAAATTTAAATTAGACCTAGAAATACTCAAAAGTATTTCTCAAAAGCATCTCAAACTTTTTCCTCAATCATGTGGTACACTTCATAAAAATGGATAGTGATACTCATCAAGCTGGAGAGAGGAACCAAAACTTGTAAAAAATTATAAAAGCAAGAAAAGCAATTCCATTTATTATATCACCAAAAGGAATAAAATGCATAGGAATAAACACTTAGCTAAAGAGGTGAAATGCTTAGAGAGTAAAAACTGTAAAACATTAATAAAGTAAATTTTAAAAAGATACAAATGAATGGTAAGACCTCCTGTATACATAGATTAGAAGACTTAATATTATTAAAATGTCCATAGTGATCTCCACATTCCATGTAATCTCTAACAAAATCTCTATGACATTTTTTACAGAAATAGAAAAAACAATAAAGACAGACCTATAGAACAATGGGGCAGAATAGAAAGCCCAAAAGCAAATTCGTGTGTATATATGGCCAACTGATTTATTCATAGATGACATAATTTTCTATGTAGAACACCCTAAAAAAAAATAAGGAATACTAGTAAGCCATAAAAAAGAATGAAATTCTATGATTTGCTGCAACATAGATGAACCCAAAGGACAGTATGTCAAATGAAATAAATCAGGCACAGAAAGACAAATACCACCTGTTTGTGGAGCCTAAAAAAGTTGCTGAAAGAGACTAGAATAAAACAGTGGTTACCAGGGGCTGTGGCCGGTTAGGGGTGCTGGGTGTTGTAGAGATGTTGGTCAAAGGACACAAAATTGTAGTTAGGAAGGAGAAATACATTCAAGATATCTATTGTACAACATAATGACTTTAGTTAATAACAATATATTGAATTCTTTCAAAATGCTAAGAGAGTAGATTTATAGTGTTGTCATTCCAATAATGACAACTTTGTGAGGTAATGAATATGTCAATTAGCTAGATTTAGCAATTTCACAATGTACATATTTCAAAACATCATGTTGTACACAATAAATACCTACAATTTTATCTGTCAATTTTTTAAAATCAAAAATAAATCATTAGCTGGTCGGCTCCTTGCACTCGGCGGCCGCGCTGCTGCGAGCAGTTCCGCTGGCTTTCACCGTCCGAGATTTCCTTCGGGCCACCAGAGCAGCAAACCCAGATGGAGTCTGAGTGGAAACCTGATGAGCAAGGACTTCAGCAAATCCTGCAGCTGTTGGAGTCCCAGTCCCCAGACACCACCATCCAGAGAACTGTGCAACAAAAACTGGAACACTCAATCAATATCCAGATTTTAACAGCTACTTGATTTTTGTTCTTACAAAGTTAAAATCTGAAGATGAACCTACAAGATCATTGAGTGGTCTCATCTTGAAGATTAAGGTAAAAGCACATTTTCAGAACTTCCCAAATGGTGTAACAGATTTTATTAAAAGTGAATGTTTAAATAATATTGGTGACTCCTCTCCTCTAATTAGAGCTACAGTTGGTATTTTGCTTACAACCATAGCCTCCAAGGGAGAATCGCAGAATTGGCCTGACCTCTTACCGAAACTCTACAGTCTGTTGGATTCAGAAGATTACAACACCGGTGAGGGAGCATTTGGTGCTCTTCAAAAAATATGTGCAGATTCAGCTGAAATTTTAGATGGTGATGTTTTAGATCGTCCTGTCAACATCATAATTCCCAAATTTTTGCAGTTCTTCAAGCACAGTAGTCCAAAAATAAGGTCTCATGCTGTTGCATGTGTCAATCCAGTTTATCATCAGCAGGACTCAAGTTCTGATGTTGCACATTGATTCTTTTATTGAGACTCTCTTTGCGCTGGCTGGTGATGAAGAACCAGAGGTACGGAAGAATGTGTGCCGGGCCCTTGTGATGCTACTTGAAGTCTGGATGGATCGCCTGCTTCCTCACATGCATAATATAGTTGAGTACATGCTACAGAGGACTCAAGATCATGATGAAAATGTGCCTTTAGAAGCCTGTGAATTTTGGCTAACTTTAGCTGAACAGCCCATATGCAAAGATGTACTCATCTTCCTAAGTTAATTTCTGTGTTCGTGAATGGCATGAAACACTCACATATAGATATCATCCTGCTTAAGGGTGATGTTGAAGAAGATGAAACAATTCCTGATAGTGAACAGGATATAAGGCCACGTTTTCACCAATCACGAACAGTGGCTCAGCAGCATGATGAAGATGGAATTGAAGAGGAAGAAGATGATGATGATGAAATTAATGACGACGATACAATTTCTGACTGGAATTTAAGAAAGTGTTCTGCTGCTGCCCTAGATGTTCTTGCAAATGTGTATCATGATGAGCTACTGCCACATATTTTACCTCTTTTGAAAGAATTACTTTTTTATCACAAGTGGGTTATTAAAAAATCTGGCATCTTGGTTTTAGGAGCAATTACTGAAGGTTGCATGCAAGGCATGATTCCATACTTGCCTGAGCTCATTCCTCACCTTATTCAGTACCTCTCTGATAAAAAGGTTCTTGTGCATTCCATAACGTGCTGGACTCTTAGCCGCTATGCACACTGGGTAGTCAGCCAGCCCCCGGACACGTACCTGAATCCATTAATGATGGAACTGCTCAAGTGCATCCTGGATAGCAACAAGTATAAGAAGCTGCCTGCAGTGCCTTTGCTACCCGAGAAGAGGAGGCTTGTACAGAACTTGTTCCTTACCTTGCTTATATACTTGATACCCTGGTCTTCGCATTTAGTAAATACCAGCATAAGAACTTATTCTTTACTATGCCATAGGAACATTAGTGGATTCAGTAGGACATCATTTAAACAAACCAGAATATATTCAGATGCTAATGCCTCCACTGATCCAGAAATGGAACATGTTAAAGGATGAAGATAAAGATCTCTTCCCTTTACTTGAGTGCCTATCTTCAGTTGCCACAGCCCTGCAGTCTGGCTTCCTTCCCTACTGTGAACCTGTGTATCAGTGTTGTGTAAATCTAGTACAGAAGACTTTTGCACAAGCCATGCTGAACAATGCTCAGCCTGATCAATATGAGGCTCCAGATAAAGATTTTATGATAGTGGCTCTTGATTTACTGAGTGGCCTGGCTGAAGGACTTGGAGGCAACATTGAACAACTGGTGGCCCAAAGTAACATCCTAACATTAATGTATCTGTGCACGCAGGATAAAATGCCAGAAGTTCAACAGAGTTATTTTGTCCTGTTAGGTGACCTGACAAAAGCTTGCTTTCAGCCCATTAAGCCTTGTATAGCTGATTTCATGCCATTCTTGGGAACAAACCTAAATCCAGAGTTCATTTCAGTCTACAACAATGCCACATGGGCAATTGGGCAAATCTCTATTCAAATGGGTATAGAGAAGCAGCCTTATATTCCTATGGTCTTGCACCAGCTTGTAGAAATCATTAACAGACCCAACACACCAAAGACGTTGTTAGGGAATGCAGCAATAAGAATTGGTCGTCTTGGTTACATTTGTCCTCAAGAGGTGGTCCCCATGCTACAGCAGTTTATAAGACCCTGGTGCACCTCTCTGAGAAACTTAAGAGACAATGAGGAAAAAGATTCTGCATTCCATGGGATTTGTACCATGATCAGTGTAAATCCCAGTGGCGTAATTCAAGATTTTATATTTTTTGTGACGCTGTTGCATCATGGATTAACCCAAAAGATGATCTCAGAGACATGTTCTATAAGATCCTTCATGGATTTAAAAATCAAGTTGGGGATGAAAATTGGAGGCGTTTCTCTTACCAGTTTCCTCTTCCCTTAAAAGAGCGTCTTGCAGCTTTTTATAGTGTTTAATCTAATACACTTAAGCTGCAGTTCCAAAATTAGGGTCCTTCAGTCTTGGAGACTGTGAGGGAGCCTCTGCACCCAGGGAAAATGTTACCCTTTACAGGGGGGAAGGGTAAACCAGGAGGGAATGCAGTACAATCCCAACCCTACTGGGAGGAGCGGGAGGGAGGTGTTGCCGTCACTGTATTAAGTTGATGTTGGGAAACGTTTTAACATCTGGAGCTTTTGTGGGTGGAAATCTGTCTCCAATTACAACTCCACACTGGATGTGAAGAAGAAAAAAAAATGTTCAATCTGCTCACAAAACAGTACATTCTGGAATATTATGGGGAATTGTACCAAAACAAGAAACGTATAAATGATGCATAGAGATAAGAAAGGAAAAATTCTATAGCGCACAATAAAGGAAACCTGAAGGGGTTACAAACAGAAAAAAAAAAACAAAAACAAAAACAAAAATAAATAATTAAAAACACTTCACAAAAAATGAATATATCAATGAATAAATCTCTAATCAAGGTGATCAGTAAAAATGAGAGAAGACACAAATTGCCAATAACAAGAATGAGTGAAGTGACATCATCATAGATTTTACTGCTAATAATGGTATAATAAGCAAATCATATTAATAACTTGAATATTAACATATTAACAATATTAATAACTTTAATTATTAACAACATATTGACAATTTAAATGAAATGGACACATTCCTTGAAAAGTACAAACTACTAACTCTCATTGGAGGAGAAAAAAGTAACTCAGTGCTACATCTATTCAGGAAACTAAATTTGTACTTAACATCTGTTCCAGTGAGGAATCTCTCTCTCTGGATCGATTCACTGGTGAATTCTACCAAAGCTATAAGAATGTAATAATATACCAATAATACCATCTCTCTCTCTCTCTCTCTCTCTCAATGCACACACACATGTACACACACACTCTTCAAAAAAACTGAGGCACAGATATTTCAATTGAGTACTTACTTCCTTTCTCATTCTATCAGATCAGCATTACCCAGATACCAAAGCCAAATAAAGATACTATAAAA
The DNA here is from genome assembly GCA_963573935.1 of Arctocebus calabarensis. Taxonomy (NCBI): domain Eukaryota; kingdom Metazoa; phylum Chordata; class Mammalia; order Primates; family Lorisidae; genus Arctocebus; species Arctocebus calabarensis. Next base: position 13,007 of record CAUYON010030322.1, read on the forward strand.
AATTCAATTTCCTTAATAAATATAGATGCAAAAATTCTGAAGAAAAATTTAAAAGGATGAACTTAATAATATATCTAAAAGATAATATACCATAACCAAGTGGAATTTATTCTAAATGGCAAGGTGGGTTTAAATTGCAAAAAGTAATCAATATAATTCACCAAACAAGATAAAAAGTAAAAATGTTTTTTAAAACACACGATCATCAAAGTAAATGCAGAAAACGTGTTATTTGACAAACACCTATATCTGTTGACGAAAACTCATGAAAAATTCAGAATAGTGTCTTCACCACCCTCATAAAGAGCATCTACCAGAAGTCTTCAAATACAATCAGACTTAACTGTGAAAGACTCACTATTTTTCCCCTTAAAATCGGAACACAACAAAGATGTCTGCTCTGAATTTCTATTCAACATTACCCTGGAGGTTCTAGCAAATGTAAGAAGCCAAGAAAAACAAAAGAAAAGGCATCTAGATTTGAATGAGATAAGTAAAGCTATCTTTTTACATGTATTAACACAACATGATTTCCTATGTAGGAAATATTATGCAATCTGTAAAAAATTACTTTAACTGTGTAGGGAGCTTACAAGTTTGCAGAATACAAGATCCACATACAAAAATCAATGCACACCAACAAAAAACAAAATGGAATTTAAAAAGCAAACTCAGTCACTTACAATAGGATCAACATTATGAAGAATTCAGGGACAAATCTGAAAAAAGATGTGTTGGAACCAACAAGCTGAAAACTGCAGAATATTGCTAAAACAAATTAAAGACCTAAATAAATAGACATAATATCTTGTTCATGTGTCAGAATATTCAGTATTTCTAAGACATCAATGATTCCCAAATTGATCAATATATTTAATGCAATACCTTTTAAATTCTAGCAGGTTTTGATGCTGTCAAAATTGATAATATTAATTCTTGAATTCATTGGAAAAAGCAAAGGAACTAAAATGTCCTAAAAACCTTTGTAAAAAGAAGTGCAGATTTGGCGGGCTAACATTTCCCGATTTGAAGATATTATAACAGTACCATAGAGGAATACACATAGGCACAAAAATTGACAGAATAAAACAATTCAGAAATAGACCCACATGTATTTGGACAACTGGCTTTCAAAGCAATGCAAAGATAGTTAGTGGGAAAAGGCTATAACGAATAACACTGTAACCATTGGATATAAATATGCAAAAAAAGTAAACTTGCATTCATACCTCAAACCATATATAAACATTAACTCAAAATGAACTATAAGCCTAAATGTAAAACCTGAAACTATAAACCTTCTTTATGAGAACATAAGAAAAATATTTTTGACCTACGGCCAGGCAAAGATTTCTCTGATATTGTGCCAAAACTACTATTCATAAAATAATGAATTGATAAATTAGACTTGATCAAAATTAAAAACTTCTGTTCTTTGAATGACACTATTAAGAGAATGAAAAGTCAAGCCATAGAGTGGGTGTAAATGTTTCCAAACTATATATCCAATAAAGAACCTGCATTCTGAATATTTAAGGACCTTCAAAACTAAATAGTAAGAAACACTACCAAAGACTGGGTTGATTTGAACAGGCTCCAAAGCAAATATAGTATAATCTCTGTAAATTGACCACCCAGGGGACTAGGTTAACCGATGGAGGTGGTCAACATAAGGAACTAGGCCTACTGTATTGATAGATACATGTGGTGCTTGTCTGGTCTGTGAAAATTAGGTCACCTTAAGGACGTGGTCTGTGTAGGGAGGTGGCCAACTATAGAGGTTCTACTGTATATGGATGGTAAGTAAGCACTAAAAGAGTCTCAACATAATTAGTCATTAGGAAAATGTAAATTAAAACCACAATGAGATACCAGGACATGCCTTTTAGAATAGCTAAAAGTAAAAATGAGAACATACCAAGTGTTGGTAGGGTGTGAAGCAACAAGAACTCCCACACACTATTGGTTGAGATGAGAGGTGGCATAGCCACTGTGAAAAGTATTTTGTTAGTTTCTTAAAAGTTTAACATGGGTCCGATCCCCATAGCACAGTCGTTGTGGCCCCAGCCACATACACTGAGGCTGGCATGTTTCAACACAGCCCAGGCCAGCTAAACAACAATGACAACTGCAATAACAACAACAACAAAAAAACAGTGGGGCATTATGGTGGGTGCCTATAGTCCTAGCTACTTGGGAGGCTGAGGCAAGAGAATCACTTAAGCCCAAGAGTCTGAGGTTGCTGTGAGCTGTGATGCCATAGCACTCTACTGAGGGTGACATAGTGAGACTGGCTAAAAAAAAAAAAAAATATATATATATATATATATATACACATATATACATACATATACATATGATATACATACATATACATATGCTTTCTATATCATCCAGCTATTCAACTTGTAGGTATCAACCCAAGGGAAAAAAATGAAAACATCCAAATGTGCATCAAAAGTTAAACAGATAAACAAGCTGTAGGATATCCATACAATGAAATACTACTCATCACATAGAATGGAATGTACTGATAATACCTGCAACAGCATGGCTGAATTTCAAGACAGTTACGCTGAGTGAACGAAGATAGAAAAAAATGAAAAGAGTGTACATAATTCCATTTATATAAAACTTTAGAAAATGCAAACTAATCTCCAGTAATAACAAACAGTAACCACTAGGGATTGAAGTGGTGGTGGGGCTGAAGGGGGATTATGACAGACATGAGATGGAGGTATTACAAAAGACTTACAAGAAAACTCTCTTCTCTTGATAGTGATGAAGTATTCGTGGATATATCCATACGTCAAAACTTGTCAACTTTTATACTTTATATTTCTGTGATTAACAATTTATATGTTAATTATATCTTAATAAAGCTGCTTACTTAAAATGTCACAGAAGAATCATCACCCTTAGCTTAAAAATAAGCAAAATTCCAGGAGACCTGACTTCTCTTCCACCAATCACTACGGCTTCCCCCAGCATTTTCCATGATGGAATTTTATGACATTTCTCTGAAAATAATTGTCACTGAAACATTCATTGTAATTTGTATTAATAAATACTTCTGTCCCACTAATACAAATAGCTTGTACTCTCTGGCTTTTTAAAATTCACATCATGACTGCAATATTTGTTCATTTGAGAAGCATTTATTATAGATCTATTATATGGGAGGCACGCTGATAAAACTTTTATTATTTATATTAGGAGCAGAGAATTCAAAATTAAGAACCCCCAAAAATATCAACACATGATTGTGCTTAAAACAGTCCCACTAGAATTGTTACATGGAATAGTGACACATAAGCTCCGTGAGTCAAGAATGCTTGTCAACTATGTAATGTCAGATACACACAGTAGCTGTCACTCAGTAAATGCCCAGTGAAATCTGTTGACTCAAAAATAGCAGCGTGAGGCTCGGCACCTGTGGCTCAACGGGCTAAGGCGCCAGCCATGTACACCTGAGCTGGCGGGTTCGAATCCAGCCCGGGCCCGCCAAACAATAATGACGGCTGCAACCTAAAAATGGTGGGGCATTGTGGTGGGCGCCTGTAGTCCCAGCTACTTGGGAGGCAGAGGCAAGAGACTCACTTGAACCCAGGAATTGGAGGTTGCTGTGAGCTGTGATGTCACAGCACTCTATCCAGGGTGACAGCTTAAGGTTTTGTCTCAAAAAAAAACAACAGCGTGAATTGTCACATGTGTACATGATCAAACCACATCGGCAGAGAGACAGACTATGTGCTTTGAATACGTCAATTATTATAATCTTCACAAAAACTCTATGATGTAGATATTATCATCCCATTTTACAAACGAGGAAATTAAGACAACTGCCAGAGTGCAGAGTCTTTCTAGAGCAACTGAAAGTTTAAAATGAAGTTTTAAAAGCTATTTTCACTCTCTGACACTGTTTGGTTCATTTGTACTTGATAATGCATTCTCTGCTGGAAAAGCCCCCCTAAGGAATCGCTGAACTGTGGAGTCTCAACACCAACATCATGGTGTCCTACCAGAAACAAGTCAAGACAACCTACCCCAGTCAGACCATGCCAGAGGGCAGGCCAACGGCATCGGGAAATTCCTCAGCATCCAGCTTCTCTCAAACTTCTGCAAGGAATTGTAAGTTACTCCTAACATCAAATGGAAAAAACCTGACTGGTTATAAGTGTGCCGTTTTACACATGAATGAACACAGCAACAAGGCACAGCACATGAGCACGTAGACAGACAGACAGATTTCAGACGAGTGTTAGTCATGAAGCCAACAGTGAAAACTCTGTAGCAGGATTTTCTCTAACTTGCTTCTCTGTCAATCCAGAAACAACAGAGAAGAGAATTGTGAAAAGTAAGATGCTTAGACATGACTTGGGTACAATTCCTTTTAGAAGGAGATCATAGACGATGACTCCACCTGAGCATTGCTTAAGCGACATTTAGTTATTTGTGACTCTCTTACTAGAATATAATTTTTACATAAAGTGATTATTTCCTGAGCCAGAGATATGTGTGTTTTGATTTCTACTCTTACTACGCATGGCAGTGAGGGAAGTTGTATTGTTCCTGGCAGCTCTGAAAAAGGCAAAGTTTAGGTTCAGGAGAACAGGGTTTGTCGTCTGTGTTCATCACTGTTCCCTTCTACACAGAATAGTTCCTGTCACATCACATGTAGCTTCTCAGTAAACATACATGGAACGCAGAAATGAACGAATGAAGCAGAATGACTCTATCGAACCCGCCTCTCTAATCCCGGAACATTGCCGGAGACCGGCACGAGGTAGTCACTTTGCCTCCTGCTTCCTGCCCTCCTGGCTCCGTCCTCACCCTGGAGTCCACGCCACACCACTTCCCGGATGAATTCTTCTCAGCCACGGTCCTCTTCACTCACCCTCCTCCAACCTCACACGATCCCCAGAAGAGCTGGCCTCTTGAATTATTGAGCGCACTAAGGCAAACAAACCAATATGAATCTTTTGAATTCCGCACTTTGAATAGATCCAGCCTACAGTTGGGGGTGTGGGGCAAAAGTTAGAAATGAAGACCTAAGTTCCTATTTTACATATTTATTAATGTAGCTAACAAACTACTAAAATAAAAATTTTTCCTTCCTACCTTGAAAATTCAATAGGACAATCTGAAATTTAGAAGACTCAGACTACTCCAAGTTTGATAATGAAAATTGGCAGTGGCAGCAAAATACCCTCAGAGCCCTCTAGCACCCACCTCCAAATCCTGAGCCTACTTCAATTCTTTCTCAATCCCAGATCCGTTCTGAACTTCAAGAAGCCTTGTGCTTGCACTTCTGGGTATTCAGCCTGCATGTTCAGCCACATGCCCCCTTGTCCACCGCTCAGGCTTGAACGTGAACCTATACCAGCCATGGGGCCTACCTTACATGTGGTCATTGTAAGCCTGGGCTCAGCACAGAACCTTTCTAGGTCCTGAGTAAATGGAGCACGCTCTAGTAGCCACGTGCAAAGGGCTCAGTGTCATGTACCCTTGATCCAATAAATTCCTGGCCCTGTGAAAAGGGAGGCAGCCTGAGGAAAGTCGAAGCAAGACCCTGCAGTGTGGGGAGGGGCCCAGGATGGAGACTTTTGTTTCCTGAATCTAAGGGCAACGTTGCCATAGGGCTTACTCAAGAATTCATTGTGCTCTTTCCATTAGCACTCTCTGGAGACCAGTGCTCTGCCTGCCTCAACATTCTACCGTCTGTCCTTTCTTTCCTTGTAACATCAAAGCCTCTCCCGCCATTGCTACTGCTCCTCTGTAGATGAATATATTTCCATCTTCCCCTTTAATTCTAAAGCTATTGTCATATGCTATGTATCTCCTTCCCCTTAATATTAGACATTCAAATAACAGGCTCAAATCACCTATTCTAGAAAATAAAAATAAACTCCCAAATCCCCACTCAGCAACAATCATCACCAGCTCCTGGTGAACATCATTCTAGATACTTCCCTGCATGTGTATGCAGATAAATGGATACATAAATGAGCAGACAGATAGCAAGAACATTTTTAGTTAGAGTTGTGTTAGATATAGTTGGTGTTCAATAAAAATTATCAAAACTACTTTTTCTTGAATTTAACCTTATAAAGAAACTCAAGTAAAACAATAAAAATTTCTATAAATATTTTTATAAAGATATTAAATACTGAAAGATATTGTCTAAAGACCCTAAGGAACAGTGATGGCTCTACCTTTTTATGAATGCTGCTGAGGGGTGCAGGTGTATCTTCTGTGATAGAAACATTCCCCAAATGGACTTGACGGAGGACGCCAAGTCCCTCATTGCCCATTGTGAGGAAGACTCCTTCAACCTTACTTTGCACAGATTCCCCAAAGAACCTGTGGCTAGAAACCAAGAGGGTTGTAAGTATGAAGACAGAAAAATTACATTTTCCCTAACCGTTAAGTTCAATTTAGAATTTTTGTCAGTTATAAACTTAGATAACAAATCTCAGTAGTGTCAGCAATACCTGTGAGTTTGTCACTGATAGAAATTATTTGTTTTCCATATTGCTGTTATTACAGATCTTAAAATGGCATTTTATATTCATCAATACTTCATTAATCAAAGAACACTTATATTTCTTCAGTACAAATTTATTGTTGATATATTTTCTAATTGTATTTCAATATAATTGGTTTGCCTTATGAAGGTACTTGTTTTATTTTTTGCATTTAAAACATACTGAGAAGGCATCCAAAGCTTCAGCTGCCTGCAAAAGGGATTAACGTATCTAAAAGGTTGAGAATTCCTGTTTTGAATGTTTTTGTCAGCCCACCCCCAATTCTTTTCTCCTGAATTATAGGAAACAGGTTAGATCTTCTCTTGGTTCTGGTAGAAACTGATTAAGAGAAAAGGCACAACAGTCACAATTCCCTAGAAGACAAATTTAGTGCTCATCATTTCCAAGAATACAGCTTCTTTATTCTCCATAAAATAAAATCACATTCCACAGATGCCAGATCTCCCTATCACTGGCTTACAGATGGGTTTCCTGCCAGTCAACAACTGCAGTTGCCAGGGTGTCTGCTCTGACATTCTGATAAGGTTGGAGTCGTGCCTTTATAAAATAACATTTTTAAGGCAAATGATTATTTTGCAATGGTCTTCTGACATTGTCCATATGCAATGAAGTAGTTAAGTCAATCGGATCTGAATCAGAGGGTCATTCTCCTTTACTTCAGTCAATAGCAAGACTACTTATCTCCTGCTGCTTTTTATATCATATGCTGACAGTAGTTCTAGTGTGTTGCATTACTATCTTCATAGCTGCTTAGAAAGAATAAGTGATGAATAGAACATAAATCAGATATTAAAGTATATGAGCATATAAGTAATGTATAAGTACTATATACACACACACACATATATAGTATTTTTTAATGTTTAGAATTTGTATAATTCTAAACACACACACTTCTTTTTTATGAAAGATGGAAATGGCAGTATTGGTAGTATACTAACATTATAGGAAAAAATCTATATTTCTAGTATTTATGTCAACTTAGTTGTTTTCAACTTCAAAACTCAGCATGCATTCCAATGTACTGCATAAACATGACTGTATTAAATAGCAAAATTACCACCTATTCCTTTATGCTGTGAGTATGTAAAAAAAAATATGATTTCATATATATTAATACACACACACGCACACACACACATATATATAACTAGTAATCAAGGACTCATAGAGTACCTCAAGGTTTTTTATAGTCACAAAAATGCCCTTAAAATCAGTGTGTTCTTTGTTCAAGGAAAAAAGGACAGTCACACAGTCATGTGCTCTAGTTTTGAAATGGATTTTTTTCCTGCATTACTAGCATTTATTATTGGGTTTTATTTATCAGGCATAAATATAATACTGTCTGTAGTTTCTATAAACCTTGAAAGTCAAGAGGCTGAAAGAAAGAAAATTCCAGAAATAGGATTCAGAAACTGTCCTTTCCACACTGTTCTGCTAAGTATATGGGAGCTATTTATATAATATTAGTTCATTCATTTGTATAATGGAAGGTACAGGCTTACTCAAAAGATGGCTGTGGGTATTAATTGAAATAATATATAAATATCATGCCTGGTGGAAGTTACTTCCCAATAAATATAAATTCCATTATCTTTTCCCCCTTTAAATGACCTCTCAAGACCTTATTACACTAGTACTCAATGAAATATCCACTTTAGTCAAACACCTTATACACAACATCACAAAATAAAAAGTTCCCAGTCCCCAGAAAAATCAGCTCTGCAGAACGGTGAGCTCCATGGTTAAATGGAGAACATGATCCCAGCTAAAACTGTTCAAATTCTAAAAATGAAGTAACCCTGTATGGGCCAAATAAAGCACCAAAAAGGCAGCATTCTGTCTGCTTAGCAAACCAGCTACAATTATCAGAGATGCGCGGGGAAAATAAATTTCTCAGCCATGGAGGCTTCTTTTTTGGCATGGGAGTCTCCTAAAAGGCCCCAGAGAGGTCTTGTGACCCACTGCTAGTCTATTGGCATCACCATTGCTATCATTTTTAATTATTGAACCAACCCAAGTCCACCCAAAAAAGAAATTCATTCAGGGTCCACAATAGCATACAGTGCATCAAACAAGAGAATGAAGTCCTTCTTCTCTGAGCAATAACCATTCCCTTTTATGATACTCCTTTGTGTGAGGAAAGGACAAAACCAAGGCACAGGTGGTGTAAATAAATGGCCTCTATCTACGTACTTGTCTGCTAACAGAGGCAGGAATATCCACCAAATAGTGCCCTGCACTCAGGTAGCGATCCCCAGAGGAAAGTTCTCCTTAGTGGACATTTCCTTTATGCTCTTTAATTAAAGCATGAACTTTTTGTTTGCTGGTACAAATATTCTGCCTTAAAAAAAATTATTTATGGAAGACAGTTTAAGTTCCCTCTTTCATTTTTGTCTTCTTTTTTTGCAAGGTGGGGGAAATATAAATCACATGTCCAGCCAACTGTGGCTGCTAATGCCACCTAACTAGGGAGTTCAGGTATGTGAAAAGGTTAAGTGAACTTGATTCATCTACTCTCAGAGATTGTCATGTTGAAAATACTGAGCTGCAACCCAAAGGTGAAATGTAAGCCATCTTCCTCCCACTGGCCCCGGCCGCTTTCCTGAGGATGTGACTTAAGATGCATGGCCCCTCCTCAGATCTATGAGTATCTGCCTGGATTTGTGGAAGATGGGAAGCACAGGCTGGGGAACAGGGGCATTCACAACATACTACTATCCCTGAAGTTAGTAAGGTTGCAAGTTCATGACCAGCCAGGGTTATCAGGAATATGACAAAGTATAAATATAAGGAGAAAGTACACATGAAGTGGGAATTGAGTCAGGCTGATCTACATCCTCTGTTTGGGACTGGACAGTCAGTGAGGCTGAGGTTCCATCAGCACAGCTATCGAGGAGTGAGAATAGAGGGAGTGAGGCTACCTCACTGCTGACCACCTACCCAACCAGGTGCAGGCAGCAACCCAGCTGAGGAGATGAAGTGGACGATTCCCAGTGCTGTGGCCAAACCCACCAATTAGCAAACCAACTTGGTATAAGAACCACTGTAAAGTAGGAGTTCCCAAAGGAAACCCGGAAACCAATAGAGGTTCCTGGCATCGGGTCTCCAGAAATGCCGTGCTCAAAGGTGTTGTATCAGCGTTGCGGTTCTTGCTGCTCCTCCAGCCTTGGAGGAGGACCCCAGCTAGCAAATGCAAGGACAGAGATGATGGTCTGGCACCCGAGGTGTGCAGCACCAAGTGACAAGCAGATTGTCTGGAAGAACCTAACCTGGAAGGTCAAAATTAATCATTCATCAAGAGAGAAGCCTAGTCACATAAACTGCACAAAGGTACTCAGCGACTTTAACCCAACAGACACAAAGCTTTCCAGGACTCGTGCAGCCTTACTGTTTCAGGGTTGTAGCTACTAAGCTATTTCCAGATGCTTTTCTCTACCATTAACTTACAACCAACCCTTTTACAAAAGACCATCTAGGCAGAGATGCAGATTGTCCACCAAAGATTCTCGTTTCCCCATTCACTGCAAGGAGCTGTTACCGAAAGCAGAAAGCATGTCAGGGGTCACAGTCCTCAAGTGGTGTCAAGGGGATGGCTCCTGTGAGAGTGAAGGGTGTCACTTCCAGCCAAGTTACTCAGGAAGCAGGTATGCTACTTCGTCCTCTCATTCTTCTTTTGCCAGTTGGTGCAGAGGACAGTGCAGCCCCAAGGGAAGGCCGAGCCACGGGAGGAAGGGAGCTAAATCCCTGAGTCATCACGAGGAAGGCCACCTGCCAGCCAGCAACACCTGTGCTGCATGACCATGTGGGCAATTAGGTGTGTAAAGCCACACAATTTAAATCAGCAAGTAAGAAAATCAGGGCAATATGAACATGTATAAAGCCAAATTTTAATGGTAACACACAAAAATACATATTTTTTATATATATAAGGCTTGTAGTGTTTCACTCACAGATGGAAACGAACCTGATGCTACGACGACATTTCTCTCTGCCTGGTTCCCCATGAAGGAAAGCCTGTGATAGGATGAACAAGCAGAGGGTTGGTTGAAATGCACATGGGAGAGTCAGGGGATGTGGCTTCACATTCTGGCTCCACAACTCGCTGGCTGTGTAAACTCAGGCAAGTTATTTAACCTTTCAGAGCTTGCATTTCCTGTACTGTAAAATGAGGATAATGAAAGTACTTCATAGGATTGTTCTGAGACTATAATGGGATAATCCAGATAAAATGCTTGAAAAAACACATGCCACATGGAGCTAAATGAGTGTGCTCGAACTGAGCCATTGTTAATATTACTGGGTTTTTTTTTTTTTTTAAAACCAGAAGTCTGGCTATCAGAAATGATAATGAGCTGAATCATAGTATGTCTCTGACATAATTAGACTAGATTAAGCCAGATCCTAAGTGACATCGCCTGACACCTGGGAGAGCAGGGTGCCAATCAGATGCGTGGCTGGAGCACGTCAGAAGTTGAATCCTTTCCTCATTTCCATGTTCATATGGCAGGACTCCAAACTCCACCTGCCCACGCAGATAAGCCTTCTGATGCTCAGGCTCTCCTTCCTCAAGATTAACACAGAGCTTGGATAGAATTTAGCCTGTACCTTGCAGACTGCAGAGCCTAAAAATCAGTGGAATTAGAGAAGACAGTGGCTAATATCAATGGGCTTTCAAGGATAAGAATTTGAAGTCCTGGGCGGCACCTGTGGCTCAGTGGGTAGGACACCAGCCCCATATACTGAGGGGGGCGGGTTTGCCCTAGCCCCAGCCAGCTAAAACAGCAGTGACAACTGCAACAACAAAAAAAAAAGCCGGTGTTGTGGCAGGTGCCTGTAGTACCAGCTACTCAGGAGGCTGAGGCAAGAGAATCGCCTAAGCCCAGGAGTTGGAGGTTGCTGTGAGTTATGACACCACCGCACTCTCCCGAGTGTGGCCAACTGAGACTCCAAAAAAAAAAAAAAAAAAGAATTTGAAGTCCTTCAACAACCCAATTAATCTGTCTGCAAAGTCATCAAAATTATATCAAATTATAGGCTTTCCTAATCTTTTCACTAGGATTATGAGTTTGAATTACATTTCTTTTCAAAGAAAACTGGGTAGTAATCCGATGATCTCAGAAAAGTGCTACCTGTACCACAGATACAGGAGACTTTGATCCTTGGGAAACATGCCCCTTTTCATAGATGTGTCCCTGATAAGAAACCCTCCCACCTCTGGTCTTTGAAGGATCCAGGGTGTCCGATGTTTTGTCTTCTCTGCCACACATTGGAGGAAGGAGCATTGTCTTGGGCCGCACATTAAACACATAAAAACTAATGAACGCTAATGAGCAAAAACAAGGTCTGTGCATATTTTTCATGAGATCCACCCCCATAGATAAGCAAAAATTTCTCATATAATCCTCATGCAGCCAGTGGACTGTAGGTTAAACACCCCTTCGCCCAGGCACATAAAAGGTCCAAGGTTCCACTCACTTGTCATGCCTCAGAATGTGATTTTCTTCAACATTGAACTGTCTTCCCTTGAAGAAGAAATTATGCAAGCCTAAAATAAATGCTAATCTTTTAGCCCACGGAGAAAAGGCAACAAGCAACCAAATATCTGCTCATCACAATGAGCTTAAATGAAGCATGGATTTAAGCTGCTCTTATGTATATAACCCAGGATCTTTATTAGAGTTTACTTTGCATAATTACCTCAGGGAACCAGGAGAAGCCCATAGCTATTTCTGAATCTTGATTTGTTATGTGCTGCTACACCCAAGGAAGTAAATACAAACAGGAGGGGTTTGCTAAACTCCCTAGATTCTCGAATGATCCCTCACAAAATGAGAATCATAGTATCCTAGAATCCTTTGGGTGTCTGAAAATACACTGCAAGGCAAAGCAAAAGTCAACAAATCATTTCTGTATTTTGGAGAGAAGCAGAAAGCTGCTCAGGGGGCAGTTACAATGATAGTAGTATTTATACAGATTTGTTTCCCCAAAGTTAATCCAGAGGACTTGTATTAATGTCCTTAAAAGAGCTACTATTTGGAAGAACTGTAGCCTGAAACGGCTATGGGAAAAAGCAGGTTGTCTTATAGGAAGTAACAAGGGCTCTGCTACAAATTACCCTCTTTGCGAGTCACAGGGAAGGGGCTTGAAGACCTTAGATGCTCTAGGGTTTTATAAGAAATAGTGAAAAGACATGAAAAGGTGGGACAGTCTAAGGAAATGACAAACCCAAGACATCCAAAGCTGCCTCCAAATAAAGAGAAACCCAAGGAAATAGCCACTTAGCCTTTCTGGGACTACCTTAGAGAGACGTGAGGCTTATGCTCAGCCAAGAAGGGTCAGAAGTCCTGACATCTCCAGGCCTACTCTCCACAGAACAATCAATTCTCAGGCAAACAGAAATATCCTCCTCCCTGTTGATGTATATTCAGGAGGAAAAGAAATGCATCCTTCAAAGAGAATAAATACTAAATACTTATTAACCAGATGATTTAAATTTCAGAAATCCTGGCAGAACTTCAAGCCATAGTATTCCTCATAAAGGATACACCAGGAAACAAAGGTTAACATGGTCTAAAATATCTCTCATTGACAAACCAGAGTTGCCCTCCCGAAGCTCCATTTTAATTTCTAAGGGGAAGGCATATTTAAACGTAGCAGATTTGGAGAAGATAGAAAAAATATAAGAAGTCACCTCAATCAATGAGTGGTTTTAAAGCCATGTCACAGCGCCTCAGGGAGCCTCCAAAGAAGCAGCAGTGACCTCGCCATGTTACGGCTGTGGATGCAGAGAGGTTAAGGGCTGGGCCAGACTACTCAGAAGTGAGCAGAGTCATATCCCAGATTTTCTGAAACCTACTATTCCAAACACCATGGCACTCTGTTTCTCCCTCATGTCCTATATTATCATTTTTCCATATAATTTGTTCTCAGAGCTCTTGATTCAGATTTTCTAAAATTCCTAGGCTAAGAGTATACCCACATGGCTTATAGTGAGTAGGACCCAGGATCTGGCATATCCCATAGCCATAGGGGAACCATTGGACCTACCTCTACTCCATCCAACAGGAAAAAAAAAAAAGAGAGAGTCACAGAGAAAGTTTCAAGATCTAGATTCCAATAAGAATCTTCCCTAGCCTAATCCTAAGGCTATTTCACATCTTAGTAGGATTAGCTGTCCCTCATGTGATTTGAGGGGATTATGTCTCTCCACTCTAAATCACCTCCTTTATTAAAGTTAAGATTAACATTTTCACATCTTTGGAGAATAAAGCCATGTGGTCAGGAATTCCCTGGGAGACACAAAGCAGTGATCAGCATGCAATAGCTTAGGCTCACGTGTGAATTGGTATACATGTGTCAGGTCAACCAATTGCTATGAAGCAAAAGAAAGAGGAAAAATGCGGGTGCATGTAAGCATGAACAAAAAAGAAGGAAAATATATAGAAATTTTTATTCAATTTGGGGGAAAATATTGAATGAATGAATGAATGAATAGATGAGGCAGTCTCAAATATAAGGTTGTTGGAGAGACCCAGAAATCCCTAAAGTGAAAGCCAGGGCAGACTCCAGACACCCTGGACACACTGGGTGCTTAGGAGCAAAAGCCTAAATGGACAATCTATGACCTGAAAAGGGAAACTAGAGAGCACAGATCTTCACCAGCTTTCAGTTTACCCAGGCCTAGGCTTCCCTACTTCTATTTCCAAAACTTAAAAGAATGCTATTGTTGCTAGAATTGAAGCATTATGAAATTATTAAAAGTGTGGGTTTAAAATATATATACATATGTGGGCATGTATATATAAAATTATCTAATTTGCTAGGCATTATTTCATTTCTTGTCTTTTTCCTGTGTTTGCATATGTGACATTCTAAATGACTTTGAAGATAATCTTCAGTTCTAGCTATTCCACTATTTTCATTTCCTCAGTATAGCTTTCTGAAATTCTCACCTAATATTCTGATTGATTTTTGACTGCTCTTATGAAATCTGCTAAAATTTCCACAGTCGCTATTGTCGGGGAGTGTGATTAACAGTGCCATCATGCCTTTCTAGGTGACTTCACATTTGTCAGCCTTTTGGATCCAAGACCCAACATATTTCTGTGCCCCAGTGTCAAAAGTGAACTCAAAGCTTTCTATGGACACAAGTTCCTTCTGCCAGCTCTGTTGTTCGTTTTTCCAATCTCATTTGAAAACCTTTGTGCTGACTTGTCATTTTTCCTTCTTTTGGCATCTTTCCTCTCTTTTTCATTTACTCATGGAAATCATTTGAAAGTATTCTTCGAGTGCTAATAGCACAAAGCAAGGTTGAATCATGTGGCATTAAAAATGCCATTTTGAACCTACCTCTTGGTGGGTTTCTTGATGACTCTGCATGCCCCTCAAAGAAATGTCCCAGTGCCCCACCCCCACATTGCCACAGTGGTCCATATTTGGGAGCAATTGTCAGAGTCAAGTTCTAAGCCTTCCTATTGAGAGCCAATGTTTGAAACTCTGTGGTTGTCTAGTTGGATTGACCAGTGTAATTAGCACACGACATGTAGCATAACACCCTTTCACATTTGTGTGTCTTAAAATAAGCCTCTGCATTATTTTCCTTTTTTTGGATATCAACATTTATTAGAATATTGCCAAAGTATCACTCAATTTAAATGCCTTCTCACCATTTATAACTTTGTGATAAAAGGTACTATTTAAAATTGTAAAGACATTTTGAAAATGGATGTTAACTGAAACTCCTATGCCTGCTAGCCAATTGAGGGAAAATCTTTCCTTTAAAAAGGAGGAGAAGAAAAGCAGTGATACAATTTTTTACAAGAACAATGTTCTGCTGCAATTTGCTAGAGTGAGAATTTCTAAAAGCCTGCCTTGTAGGAAGGCTTACTTTAGAAAAGCAACATTTCACTAACTTAACAGGCTCCCAAGCCCACAGAGACATAATTACATTTTTCTCTCTTTTAACTTATAATTTCTTCAGACTCTCAGGTTGCTACAGCAGCGCTACAGAGATCTGGTATATCCAAAAATGGGACTTCCATTTGATACTGTCTGATTTGCTTTTCATTTCTAACTACAGAAGTCCAATTTAAGCCAATGAAGCTGATACTGAGAGTTTTATTTGGGTAAAAATCTGGGACAACCTATATCTTGAGTCTAATTATCACTTGATCTCACATTTAAAAGCCTTTGTATCCACTTAAAAGCAAACTCCTTAAAAATTCCTGCTATAGACCTGGTATAGTTTGATTAAAGGCCTCATGAAGAGTATAGGTTAATAACCAATATAAGTCCCCTTTAAAATTAGACACATAATCCTCTGTAGTGAAAGAAATGTTGCAGTGCATTATAAGTGTCAAGTTCCCCAAAGCAGTTCCCTTGCTTTCTAGAAGTAAAACAATTTGTTAGTTAACCCCATTACTCAAGGCAAAGACAAAGTGGTAGTTTAAGCTGACTGATGGGGTTCAAGTGTCTTTGTGCCAGCAGAACTCAACAGAACAAAAAGGAGTTGATGAAATTCCACTTCTTATGAGAAAAATCTTAGGCTGCAGGAGCCATTTATTTTTTCGTTACAAAAGCTGACCAAGTTCCAGAAGCTTCAGTACTTTCAAATAGAAAATACAATTGAAACAGTAGGGGGTTAGCCAATTGAGTCTTTAAAAAAATATAATGGGGTGGACACATTCCACACAGAACATTCAAAGACATCAAGTACCCAGGAGTGAATAGAATAGATTAAAAAGAACATTCCCCTTAACCCTTGGTAACCATAGGTAATTCCTGATTCCATAGCAAGGCTGTGGTGCCAGCAAAAATTTCCTAAATCATGGCATTTGAAGGTTGGAACAAGCCTCCAGAATGTCTCCTAACTTAAAGTCAGTAACTATTAGACTACTAGATTAAAAGAAGAAAAAAAGTAATAATAGGATGTGCTTACTCAGTAACCTATGTTGTTAAAACCACTCTAAAAGATCAAGCAAAGAGATCTTCAGCTTTGATTAATCGATGGAACCATTCACAATCCAGTGACAGGGAGAATTGGCCCATTCAGCCTTAAAACACAAGCAATAGATTCTTCTACCTCGCCCCAAGCTTAAGACTGCAGCAAATTAGTTTAACTTACGTTTTAGTCACATAAAACTGAAATTTATGAAAAGTTCAAACTTTCACTTCCCTAGCAATGCCTCCTAATGAACACTCATTGATGACTGATTGACACAAAGTCATCACAGAGGAAAAGAGAGATGTCATATTGAAATTATAGACCCTGAAGGAAACTACAATAGTAGATCCAGCACACAGTCCATTTTCATGATCTATTAAATTATAAAGGAAATGAATATTAATTTCAGTAATTATGATAACAAAGTAACAAGGTAATTGTCCTGTGCTAAGGCAAGATAAAAATTATATATTTTTCATGGAAAGAATGCATATTTCTTCAATAATTGCCTAGCTAATTAACAAATACAATGAAAGTGTTTCACTTCCTAGTAACTGATAGAAATAATGAGCAATGGAGGAAACCAGGTATAGAGCAGGGGGGAAGGGTGTATAAAAAGGAGAGGCGGCCACTCTAGGGATTGGAAAGGTGTTATTAGCAAAAAAGGAGAGAGAAAGAGCAGAGTCTGAGTCTGAGCAGGAGTCAGCTCACTCTCACACAGTTGCAAGAGAGTTTATTTGTATGGTTGGAATGCAAGTGGGGTTATGAGAGGCGAGGGAAGTCATCTCTTTCTCTGGGGTGAATGATGCTGTGTCAGGGACAAATCTTAGAATGACATGCTTCCACAGAATTGCTAATCTTGTACCAGGATCTTAGCACTAATGTCAGCCAGGACCAGGGTAGGAGATTGCTTGTTCTGATGTTTCCCAGAAACACTGGCCCTAAAACATTCCAGGGTTATGGGGAGGGGTTGCTGTGGTCATACCATTTGGCCTCTGACCTGCTTTCTATCACTAGCTGTCCTCCCATGATGGCTATACTATTGCCAGAGTCATGACAATTTCTTGCCCATAGCAACACAATAAAATCAATAAAAATTTCCAAATGTCTCTACTACACAACATGGAAAGAACTATTGGCCTCATGCTGCCCTCAACCACACCTGCATACACAAATGGCAAATTGCCACTAGGAGCTTGGGCTAGACAAATTCTAAAAAAAAGAAAAACTATGTATTTAAAGTATCCACTTAAATGTTTTAGAACATAAGAAACCCCTTATATAGAAGAAAAAGAATAACTTTCTTTTTTAAAACTCAATTTTCTTTTTTCACTAGAAAAGTAATACATACTAATACATACATAATAGAAATTTCAACAAAGTAGAATTTTCAGGAAAATTGAAGGAGGTTATAATCTCTCACACAAATCAACCATTTAACTAAGATCTTGACATATTTCCTCTTTTCCTCTTTTTTTGGCAATATACATACACCCACACATACATGTATAAAATTCTGATCACATAGAGATCAATCAGAATTAAGGAATATTCAAAAGTGGTTTGTAATCACCAAAGTGACTAAATAATCTAAAACCTGGAATAACATTATATTAGAGGTTTAGAAGGTACTATATATAAAATTTACATATGCCTACATATGTAGATACTGTATTCTTACAGTAGGTAACACATTGGGGCAAAACAAAACAAAACAAAATCTCCCCCTAAAAGTTCTGAAGTCAATTCCAAATAGGAATTCTGAACCTATTTTGAACAATATAAATTTACTTAGAATGCATATATATTTTTTCCATGATATGCTGAGTCCTTCTTGTGGCTCTTACTCCCCAAGGAAAAAAGCCAGGCCCTTGGTAACAGACTGCTTCCACGGGACCACCTTCCTTACAGAAGGGGCATTGATTTGGTTTTCCTGGAGGAGGGTATGTGTGTATTTGTGTGTACATGTGTGTGTGTGTTCAGGATACAGATGTGTCTTTTTTGCCTACAAAATGCTTTTGCCAACATAAACAAATATGGATTTAGGGAATCCCTTGATTCATGTTAGCCAACACGAAGTTGCTTCTGATAACGCATTCCTCAGCCAAAGAAGAAAGGAAACAAGCTCACACCTACTGTGTTCATTGAATTTACCCTGACAATCCAAACATCTGGCTAGAGGATGTTTACCATAGTTACACAGCCAGCCAGGTTACTTTGTGGGTCACAGAGGCTGTTGCAAGTTGAGTTTCTTAGGAACCTGGGTCTGAAAGGTTTAGCATGTAGGGAGTCCTGCAATCAACACCTATGAAAGAGATAGAAGGAACAGGATTGACAGAAACAGAAGATGAGCCATGACTCAGCCTCAGATGGCCATTCAGACTCGGCCAGAGTTAAGGCAAGAGGATCCCCATCATCAAGGCGCTTGATCATTTCCTTTGTAGCCTTTATTTAAGCAATCATTTTGAGATTTTCTTACTGAACTCCATCTCTCTTGTGGGACTGTAAGCTCCATGTAGGCAGGACCATGGGTATTTTGCTCATTTTGTCCTCATACACTTAGCACAGTGTCTCATACAGACGCAGTACTTCCTAACAGCTAATCGAATGAAAAGATAACAAAGAAGCACTCATAGAGAGTCTTAAACTTAAGATAGTTCCAAACAAAAAAAAACAAAATTATTTAAAATGTTTAAGGAAATTTCACATACATAATCTCATTTACTATGCATAATAACCTATAAGATGAATCATTAACAATGAATTGTCACTATTTAGTTTTGTCCCTTACACTAAGAGTGGTTCACCCCAGTCCTCCTAGTCCAAGTATAGACATTGCTGCTTTATGGCCAAATATATTGCACTAATAAGGGTCTTCCAAAGAAACAGAGCCAGTAGGAGATACAGAGAGAGAAAGGGAGAGAGAGAGAGAGATTTAGTGTATTAATTGGCTCATGCAATCATGGAGGCTGAGATGTCCCATGATCTGCCTTCTGCCATTTTTGCAAGGTGAAGAACCAAAAAAAAAAAACTAGTGGTATAATTCAGTTGCAGTCCAAAGCCCTGAAACCAGGAGTACTAACATTCAAAGGCAGGAAAAGACAAAAAAAGGTCTCATCTCAGAGTAAATTTACTCTTCCTATGCCTTTTTGTTCTATTTGGGCCCTCGGGAAGTTGAATAATGCCTGCCCATATTAAGGAGGGCCAACTGTTTTTCTTAGTTCACCAACTCAAATGTTCATGTTTTTCAAAAATATCCTAACAGATACAACTAGAAATAATGTTTTATTCACTTGCTATCTGAGCATTCCTTAGCCCAGTCAAGTTCACATTTTAATTATTACATATGACTTCCTGAAAAATCTCACATGCTCATTGAAAAAAGCGGATTGTGGCAGACCACTCAAAACCTCTATGACTCCATAACCAAGCAACAAAAAGGAAAAAAATCACAATCCTGGTAAATTCACCAGCACAGATAAGCTGCTGTTGGTATTTGCACTTAAATTCATCTTGTCCATCCTACAGTCTTATACCCTGGAGATGTAGTTCTTTGCAGAATTCACTTATAATAGAGGTCAATTACATGAAAATTAAAAAGTCAATCCAGGAATATTCTTCTCCATTAGTTTTTTAAACATAGGAGAAATGTACTCTCAGCTGCTGCTTTGCATTTACAGTTTCCCCAGATAATATCACATACTAAAATTCATCACATTTTTTAAAGCAACATAACTGGAAATAACTTTATTGCAGGAAAAACTTTTGTAGGATTTCATTGAGGTATTCCTTATCACTAAGCCTGCCTTCTCAATTGTGAAAAAGTTTACATATAATAGCTACAAACTATTAACACGCTGGGACATAACACAATAAACTTTCCTTGTTATGCTGACATCAACCCCCTATTTGACAATTGCATATGAGCTAATCTACATTAAAGAAACAAATATCTCCAGCAGAACAAATTGCATATTGTTTATTTCATTTACTATATTTCTGAGCTGAATGGAATTGTCAAGCTTATTTCATTACTGAAATGTTATTTCATACTGAAAATATATCTCTTCAACTTACTACTATTTGCAGAATCAAAGAACTGTATACTCCAACAAATGTAAACCTGTTTTGCTCACCAAGGCATTCCATAAATGACAGCCAAATACAAAGTCCTTGTCAAAAGAGAACACATCATTAAATTGCTTTTTTTCTCCAAAAGGTCAGTGCTTTTCTCAACTCAATAAACATAAAACAAACACCATTAGGGTAAGATTATCCGGATCACAGATTAATAGACCCCATTTTGATCTTACTGAAATTCATGGTTTAGTTTTATGAGACCAGCATCTTCAAAGTACTATCATATATTCAAAAACCGAGTCTAACTGATGTGTTTTACTGTCATATTTGAGCTGTCATATAGCTGACAAATAAGAAAAATCACACCAACTAGACCACATCCACATGACCACAGTGCTACATGCACTAAGGTCAAAATCCTTCTGCAAGACATTGTCATATGCTCAGACATTTTACTTGACAGATGTCTTATCCTTGAAGAAAATGGAGGGCATTTTGCTGTGCTTATTTTGTTGAAATTTTGTGAGATATTCTAAAATAGAATCCCATTTTTTTAGAACTTTAAGGAAGAAAACTTACTTTTCCCAAATTCTTCTTTAAATGACGCAGACTTCAGTGGACTACAATGCATACAAATTTGCTTAATATTGTACATGCACATGACAATTCATAAGAAATTACAAATTAAAAACATCTACTCCACCCTATTTAATCAAAATAGCAGCTTAAATATCTAAAATAAACAAGAAAGTACAATGGTTACCAAATCAATAAACTTCAAAAACAATGGCAATGTGGGTAAAAGCAACACAGATTCACATCTGACATTCTTGGTGGCTCTGAAAAATGGAGTCCACAGCTTTGGAGTGGGAAAAACTTTGAGGGACACCTTCGTTTGTGTATGTCGGGCGGAAGACATGGTCTGAAGTGGGGATCCTCACTGAAGACGGAAGGAGCTAACAGGTGATGTTTGAGAAAGAACAAGAGCAGAAAATTGGTGACAAAAAGGTCTGGGGAAGAGGGATGCGAATGGACTTTATGGACTGAACACAAAGTGTAAAGATATTTATGTTGTGTTTTTGTGTATGTAAATGCTTGCCGAGGTCAACTGCAAAGCAAGTAGAAAGGTTGAACTATCTGTGGATGTCAGTCATCACATTTTCACTGTCACTTCAGTATTTAACCAAGGTTGCCATGAGATATGAGTAGAAGCAATAGGTGGGATCAAAAATACAAACGGATCATCATTGCTCCCCCTGGCTGTAGAGTGCCCTTCCTGCCTACTGCAGGGAACAGTGATGAGACTTCTAGAACTCCTACCTAGCCATCTCCTGGCAAGGTGATTATATCAAGCTTCCTCAATCTTCTGAGTAGATAGAACTTAATTTGCATCACAATAAAGACAACTTTCTGTCAACAAACAATCCATGGACTTATTAAGTTCCTTTATTGTTGTGTCATTATTATCATTGCAGTACTGATATTATTCCAGTCAACTTTGCTGCTGACCAAGAACAATATTTTAAACCTGAGGTAATGAGCTGACGCCTATGATAATTCTTTTTATTTTCATTTATCACACAAAAGCAGGTGATCCCACAGAACAACATTCTGGCTTCTGGAAGACTCATGTATAGCACCAGCTTGGAGAAAATACCTTGCAAAGTCAGGGCATTCTCATACTGGTGAAATGGATATGGTATCTGTCTGAATCAGAAATTATTATATGATACAGGGTGTTTTGTTAGAGACAGAATTCATATATCTGGTGGGAGTGATACCTCTTGCCATTGTATGTAATAACAAAAGATTACTTTACAATGCATAACTTTGGGTTTTACTCATTTTGCTATCCTAGTATCCAAGGGAAGAATGTTTCCCAGTGGGACCAAACTATTGATTTCACTAAACGTAAAATTAAAATAGTCACATGGTCATTTCAAGCAGTATAAGTCATGGAAATAACAACAGCAAAAAGTTTATTTTGGTGCATGGAATAATTGCTCTTGTTTATCAAGTAATAATATTTTGTGCTATGCAAGAAAGGGAGAGGTGCACCTACTTCCTGATAATGCTGTGTCCAGTGGTAAAACTTTATGGAAGACAATAATGACCTAGGACAGGCAGGACTACCTTGAAGTCTCCAGTACTGGATTTGGACTCATCTAACTAATCCCTATTATAAACGAAAAATAAGAAACTAACATAGGTTCTGACTTTGGAAACAGGAAACAAGTAATAGATATTAAAGAAGATATGAATATCATTGTATTACAGCCTTATGACCAGTTCCAAATGAAAGACAATAAGAGCTCATATATCATTTTTCTTCTTTGCTGTTAAAATATAAAATATTTGTATTGTTAAATACTTTTTCTATTCCTTCTTTCCCTAATAGTTTATGTAAAGCATATTATTAATGATTAATTTACAATTTATTCCTGAAGAAATAGTATATCAAGATGAGATACAACTAAGCTAGCAACGTCATTTGGAGGTATTACAGTAACTGATAGGATTTTAGGTCATTTCTTTTCTGGAAAGGATTTCACACATATGAAGAACAGTTGCATTATGCGAAGCAGGAACATATTATTGTTGCCTGTTAAAAGGTTGGGGGGGTTAGGTGTAAGTACAGGGACTTTGTCTTCTTATCCATCATCATATCACACTCAGCACTGTGCTTGATCTACAGCAGGAACTCAATAAATCTTGAAGTAAAATCAATATAGAATCTAGATCATGGGTTGAGGCAATGGAATGAACTTTCAATAACATCAGAAATACGAGTTCTATTATATTAAAAAAATAAAAAAGAGTTCCATTATAGGTAAGAATAGTAATTAGTGGTTCCTGCCACAAAACTAAAGTCTTAATTGCATACTTTTTACCATTAACTCCACTAATCCCTCTATCAGTAATTATTGAAAGTATCAGGTTTTTATTTAATCAATAGCTTTTGCTATACAACTAACTTACACTGACAAATATTATAGCATATCAGATTAATTCACCTGATTGGACTAACAAATATTACAGCAGATCATCTATTAATTCACCTGATTGGAGGAGCTACATTAATCTTAATATTAATTAGTTTTTCAGTAGTTTTGATTTCATTTATTATTTTTGTGCAAATTCTAAAATGTATAGTAGCCTTCATTTGAGCTTACATATTTACACTACCAATTAACCTTTACTGACCCACCAAACACATGTATATCACATAATAAATCTTAAACCTTGACCATTAATAGGAGCATTTATCCACCCTTTTAATAACTTGAGGGTTAATTATGTTTCATTTAATTCCACAGTTGTTTTAATTCTAGGCTTGTGGACAAATTATTTACCAATCTATCAGCATGACCACACATTGGGAAAGATGGCACATTTGGAAGCCATCATAAAAGACAGACTAGTTCAAAGAGTAATTCAATCATATAGATAATAAATTATGTAAACCTAATCTAAAGTAATGGCAACTGAATCAAGAGAAAGGAAATAAAAAGCTTTTATTAGTCAGAGTTGTTGAGCTGAGTGAACACTTGGAAGACAAAAAAGAAAAGGAGTCTAGAATAACTCCGAGCTTTTTGTTTTGTGTTGCTGTCTGAATTATGATGCTACCAAATAAATTTGGAAGGGGAAAGAGGTGGGTTGCAGACATAGTGTGATTTAGGTATCACAATATTAACAAGTCAGTTATATTATACTTTAAAATGCACATGAACTTTATGGACACCCTGTATACAGTTCTGTGGGAGTCATCAGTGTCTAGGTAGCTGTTAATATTGTGTGTTTCATAGTCCTTTTTTCATATTTAATACAGTCACGTGTCACTCAATAGTAGAGATACTTTCTCAGAAATGCATTGTTAAGCAATCTTGTCATTGTTAAATGTCATGGAGTGTACTTACACAAACCTAGATGACTTAGCCTACTACATGTGTGCACCTAGACTGTGCAATGTAGCCGTTGCTCCCAGGCTACAAACCTGCACAGCATGTTACTCTACTGAATACTGTAGCTTTTTTGTTTATAAACTTTTTAAGTTTTTAGCTCTTGACTATTTTGTAGTAACACTTAGCTTACATCACAAGCATGTATAGCTGAACAAAAATATTTTCTTTCTTCATATCATTACTCTAAAAGTTTTTTCCTATCTTTTGAATTCTTTATATTTTTTTGATTATTTGGTTAAAAACTATGGCACAAACACACACTCAGGATCATCAATATCACTGTCTTCCACCTCCATGTCTTGTCCCACTGAAGGTCTTCAGGAGTAGTAAGGAGCATGAAGCTGTCTCCTGTGATGACAATGCCTTCTTCTGGGATGCCTTCTGAAGGTCCTGCCTGGGCTGTTTTATAGTCCACTTTCTTTTAATCAGTAGAATGAATATGCTCTAAAATAATGATAAAAAGTATAGTACAATAAGTACACAAACATCTTTTATTATCATTTTCAAGTATGTTGAACTGTACATCATTGTTCGTGCCAGATTTTCAGTTGACTGGTGAAACGGGAGTTTTTTTTACACCAGTATCGTCACAAACACATGAGTTTACATTATGCTATGACATTACAAGATGATAGGAAATTTTTTGCTCCATTATAATTTCATGGGACGAAAGTCATACACGCAGTCTGTCATTCACCAAAACGGTATGCAGCATATAAGTTTTGCTTTTCTCTTCCTCAATCTCTGCTTTCTAAGTAGACGTACACACAGCTCTAGTGATTTTATCTCAAAAATCAATGAGAGTGCTAGGCAGCAAGCAGAACCGAGTGCTAGTCACTGTACTCTGGGCTTGAACACAAATCGGTTTGCAGTGTTCTCTCCGCCTCCAGGTTGTAAGTGGTTTCTAAAGATCCACACAGGAGTGGTGGGGTTGCTGAACACCTTCCCTCACTTCTGTTACATCTTATGCCTAAATCTTGGAACTGAATCTTCTTCTGCCCCTGTTCAGATTAACTTTCTTCTACCATCCTGTTGTTTATCTATCAGGCCATGCCGTGCAAAGCTGCAGCTTGCTCCATCCCCCAGGCTTGTAAGTCTTGGCTCCCTCTTCTGATCTCTACTTCTTCCCCAGCCATCCTCCTTTCCAATATTATATTCAGGCACCTTAGGAAGATGGAAGAATGAAGACTGAAAACAAAATGCTATAAAAGAGGGACAAGAAAGAAAAGCTACCAAAGAGAACTGGGAGGACAAAACAAAAAGAACTGGGAATGAATAATCAAAGGAGAAATTATTAATGGATAATCAAAACAAGAGGAGTCTCAGTCTCTACAGGGAAGAAAAATCAGTGGGTTAAACAGTGTGAGGATGAATCTGCTCTAGCCAGCTCAGAAACGTGGAGCATAATCAGCAGTTTAATGGATTGAACCCAAGATAAAAATCAACATGGGAAAAAAATAAAATTTCTTTTGCTACTTAAGATAAATATTTGTAAAAAGAGCATAATGTACCCACACTTTGCCCACAAGCACACATACGGAGCATAAATTATTGCTCCTGTCACTTGGAGGCTATGGAAATATTAGACACCTTTATACCTGATCAAAAGAAAAGAAGGTCACAACCTTCCAGCCAGATGGTTTACAGTAGCACTCTGGCGTTGTGGGCTATTGATTGCTCATGGGAGAAAAGCAATATCCCCCTAATAAAGGTGCACTTAAAGCTTTAAAAAAAAAATAAAACAAAAGAAAACAGTCTGAGGAAATGACTAAGGTAAACAATGCAGACCATCTCTCCGGAGGCTTGGTTGTTATTCCTGTAAGGTGAGAGACATGTTCTACACCATACATAACCATGAAAGTTAATGAACTTTGCCCATTAGAGAGTTCCTCTGAACCCATTTACTTTTATTCTCAGTTTCTACTGCTAATAAGCTTGGTTATCTAGATTCTCATTCCATGTGAAATTATATAATAAACCAGAAGGGAGAGCACATTGTCACAGCAAATGTAACATTTCAATTTAACAAAAGAGAGAATTACAGGGGCAAAAGCAGACAACAGACATCAAACAGAACAATACAGCATCACTTATTCTGGACGCAAACCACTCCAGACAAGCCTGGAGAAAGATCTTTGCATTTCAGCATAATATAATGAATGAAGTTCTCAAGATGAATCTTGGTTGTCATGAAAATGCTAAATGGTATTTAATGCACTCAGTTTTAAAGGATTACAAAATGAAAAGATTTTTACCTAACTCTCTTCAGGAGTTTTAATCCATAAAAGATTAGTCTTCAATTTCCGAAAATAAGTTAATACATACAAAACATGTACTTACCCAAGGATGCTGAACAAATAAGATTCTACTCAATACAGCAAGGAACAGTAACCAGTTATCAAATGCTGAGAAACTAAGACCAAATCAGCAGTGGATAATTTTGGGGAGGGGGGAAAATCTATAAAATACCTCCTGATTATGTTTTTCATTGTTGAATTTTTAGTTCAACTTTTTTTTTGTCTATAGTGATTTTATTCGCTATAAACAACTTCTACTTTTCATTTTTTCATTGCTATTATGAAAAGTATATACTGCATGAAATTTTTTTGAACAATGTTCTTCTATGAAATAGCCTCTATTTTCTCTGAAGTGCAAGCACCAAGTCCATAAATGTGAGGCTCATAAATCCTCTGGGTTTGCAGATTTCTCACTCACTGTTCTTAATGTTCACCAGCAGGACCCACAACCCCCTCCTTTCCACTGGGGCCACTCCAGGCTCTGGCCCCTAGCTCCAGCTAGCTGCTATAAGGTTTCTACCTTGAACTAGTTCCACTCATTAAAATAAGAGTCCTGGGAACTAACAACATATTAGAATCTCACTTCTTGCTATAGGACTACAAGAAAAGCTTCAGAGAAAAAGTTTATTTGGGGGAGAAAGAAAAACTCTTAGGAAGGATGGTGAAATTTTCCTGCTTTATTATTTGTGCAGCACAGTTAAAAGGTAAATTGATTATTGGTTTTTTTATGTGCTTTATAGAAAAGATTTATCTATCCCATATGCAAATGCACCCAGACAAAAGAAGACATGGCATGCATGACATTTGTCATAGCCATTGTTTCTGCCTCACTAAAATAATCTAAAATGGGATATCTGAAGCATTGGGTTCATTGTAATGTAGCTGAACACTCTGATATCTTTAAATGCAGTCTTTATTCTGGACTGAATGGTTAAATCTAGTTGGGAATTGAACTTGTAGAATGTTTTAAATGAGTCTCCAGGGCTCTGGGTACAGCTGACGAGATACCCATTGTGAGCACCAGAGAGAGGGGAGCTGAGAAGAAGGGGAAGAAGGTGAGAGGACAAACCCAGGAAACACACTGCATGAAGAAAACGAAACCCACTCTCACTGCAGAACCTCACACAGTTCCATTAATATTTTTAGTAACTAGATAAAAGGCCTTGCAACCCTGGGCATGTGGGCTGCACGCCTGCCTTCCCCTGATTCCAATCGCTTACGTGCCTATATAAAGCTATCCAATAAAAAAGAGTATTACTGCTAACTGTTAACATATTGTACTTTACAAGGTTGCCCAGCCACAGTTATGTCTTTCTATTGCCATTTCTCAAGAGAATTGCAGTGCTTATTTTCCACCTCTCTGTTCTTTCCATGCAGGGTGGTTCATGATCTCAATGTTCTCTGGATAATAATGCTATTTTTGAAAAGGTACAAAGAAATGGAATTCTACTGGTGAAAGCAGCCCAGATAGATATTAGGGTACTCATGAATCAATGGAACCAATTTTTTAGCCATAATTATTTAACCTAGAAAAACAACTACAAAAGTACAAACTTAATGTCAGGTATGTTTAGAGGGTTACCAGGAAGTATTTTAGAAGGGATGCCTTTTTTTGGCCTGGCAGTTACTGAAAAAGAGGAATATTAGAAAAGGAAAGTATACTGCTTATCATTAACTACATTGGAGAAACAAAGTGATTTGCCTGTATTTGCACAGGTAGGACACTGATTTTGAACCCTGGATTGATGTGTCAAAATTCTGCTTTGTGTGTGTATGTACATATATACACACACACACATATATATCTATACACACATATATATATATACACACATATATACATATATATACACATATATATGCATATACATACACATATATATACATATATATATATATATATTGCCATGTTATAATGTACCTGGCTCTTTTCTCCTCTGCCTAGAATTCTGATTTTATTTTAATATTTTCTGGCTAAAATTATAGCAAGTCATCTTTTTTTCTGATACAATGAGAATAAGATTTGGATGGGGAAAGGGGCAAGGGAGGGGAGGGGAGGGGGGAGGTTGGGTGGAGGGAAGGTGATTGGTGGGATCACACTTACAGTGCATCTTACAAGGGTACAAGTGAAAATTACTAAATGTAGAATATAAATGTTTTCATATAGTGATTAAAAGGCCATGAAGGCTATGTTAAATAGTTCAATGAAAATATTTCAGATTGTATATAAAGTCAGCACATTGTGCCTCATGATTGCACCAATGTACACAATTATACTTTAATAAAAATTAAAAAAAATAAACTCACACAACACCATGAACAGTCACAAGAGGTGGACTCAAGGGGTTTGGCAACAAATAAGAAGAGGAACTTGTGACCTTGCCTGAAAGAACTGAGGAGGCTTCCTGGAAGACACAATACCTGGAGGAAAAGTGAGAGAAATACACTGGGTAGAAAGGGAAAGGCATTTGTGCTGAAGGGCATGAGTACATGGCACAGTAAAAGGGAACAGAGTTTATTCAGATTACTGTCAACTATTCTACCTGATTAGCAATGTGGAAGGAGCAAGTAATGATAATTTAGCATAAGTGCAAACATGATGCTCAGGCCAATTTGGGTAGAGTGGGTGTAATTTCCGTATCCAAATCTAACTGAGTAGATAAAAATACACAGTTACATTTTAAATGCAAAAGTCCATACATTGACATGAAACCTGACTACACTCTGAAGCTGTAAGAATGCGGCTTCACATTAACAGCACACACACAAGAAATGTTCTGAGTTGAGCTGTTGTCAATAGTATGAAGCAGTCCCTGCCTGCATGGACTCAGTCTTAGACGAAAATGTCCAGAAGTCTTAAGACACCTGAGTCCTTGTGCTCACCTTATGTGGTTAGAATCCACAGTACAAATTGCACAAGGAAACCTGGACATGCCCAGAGGCAGGTTCTTGGAGAGGACAAAAAATAATAACATGTGAGAAAATCTCAGAGAAATTGGGATGGCTTCTTGTAGAGTTCTTTACCAGCTGATAATCCGAAGAGTGGCCTTACTGAAGAGGAAATGACCTCTGGGACTCTAGGGGGAAGAGTTGAGCCCAAAGGGTGGTAGTCATGGGGCAAATTTCTAATAAGTAGTTCTAGGAAGATCTTAGGAAGACTTGTCTTCCCAAGGTGTGACAAAGAAGAACTATGCATTGAGTAACAGTTAACATGCTAGAGCACTTCTTACATCTACCAGTGTAGGTGATTGATCAAAGAAGGCAGTTTTTAGTGAAGGAATGTTGTCTAATATTTAGAGTGGTCAGGAGAGTCAATACAATGTTTTAACACATGTAAACTTGCTCTGTAAAGTATTAGATAAATATCCTAGCTTCCTTGTGGGGTGCTTGGTCTCTATACTACAGTTCTGCCATTGTCGTGTGAAAGGTGCCAGAGACAACAAACAAGTAGATGTGGCTGGGCTGTAATAAAACAGCTTACAAAAACAGGTAATGGATAGGATTTGGCCCATGGGATATGCTTAGTAAATTCCCGTTTCAGCAGATGGGGAGGATCTCACCACTGAAGCTATTCACGAGGTTTGCACTGCAATGATCTTCATAAAAGAAGATCATTGCAAATGCCAGTAAACTCTGTAAGGGACACGGACCTTTGGGGGCTCTCAGAGCAACTTCTTTTAATTCTCCCTCTACAGAAAAGGAAACTGAAGCCCTAAAAGAAAGGGACTTGCCCCAGAAGGTGGAATTAGGTAGTGGCATTTGATCTAACATGATGCTCATTTTACTTCTATCTGTATATTCTAGTTATGGAGGAATAAAGACTCTTTTAGGGTTTCTAGTAAAATATGGCTTCACCTTAGCAGCACTCAGGAAATGTTCAGAGTTGAGCTGATGTCAGTAGATGAAGCAACATGGACTCAGTCCAGGAAAAAGAGGTCTGGAAGTCTGAGAACACCAGGATCCTTGTGTTCAGGGTTAGAATCCACAGTACAAGTGGCACAGAGAAACTGCCACATGCCCAGAGGCAGACTTTACAATGTAGGGATAGACAGGACACCTCCTGGGACCTCCTGAGTAAAGGGCTCGGCTGTAACTTGGACTTTGTTGAACAAACAGAAACAATGGAATGCAATTGTTTCTACCCAGATATTATTCTGGGAAGAAAAAGTCTTTCGACTTTCCTGGCTTTGATTAAGCCTTTTCTGACTGGTTCTGGAGCTTTCCTCTGTGGTGTAGGAGCCGGCTCGTCTCCGCAGATTAATGGGTGCATTATGCATTCACTGTCAATGTCAGCAGGCCTGCTTTTCCAATTTTACAAATGTCTTTTCTTTCAGGAGCTGGAAATGTTCTCAAAACTGTCCTGAAAGCAACTAATGCTTTCAGTCGTTGTCACCTTCGTGAGGAACACACGGCAACGTCGCTTCTGACTTCATTTTCCCGGTGACATTTTTCACACAGGCTCTGACAGAGACAGCAATTATAAAGACATCCAGGTTGGCATTCAAGGATTCTTGAAGTTAACAAATTGTCCAGGGATAAATGACAATGAAGTTGGCAGACTACACATTTCTTTGTGAAAATGCTCTTGTGAGGGGATCAGGGTAAACCTCAGGTAGAGGCCATACTCACACTCACGTTAGGGTGACCCTGGCTACTTGACTCTTTGGGAGACCCTTTGGCTTCAGGCCCACTGGGGGAGGCTGTGGACTTCTCAGCAGGTCGGAAGGGTCAGAGAAATACAGTTAAAATACATACTGAAATATAAGACAGCTGCTTGATTTGCTTACCAGACCCAAGTGCAGGAATAATGTTGATTCAAATCTGATTCCCCCTGCATGTAGTCACCATTCCCAGGCTCCCATCACTCCACCACCCCATTTCTGTGCAGACGTCCAGGCCCATGTTCCTGTGGTCTGATCCCATTGCTCCCCCTTTTTCCCAGCTATTCAGAACACCCTACTCAGTCTGCTCTCTCTGCCTAGAATCACCTTTCCCAATTTCCCACTGAGAACCCATCTCTAAAGTGCCTATTTCTGTGCAAACTTTGCTTTTCATTCCCATGAGAATCATCTTCACTCATGAACAGAAACAGAGCTGGGGGCATCACCAACAATGTCCCAGAGGTCTGGGAGGCTTTGTTTTAGAAGATAAATTTTATATAAAGTACAATCCTAGGCCCACATAGGGAATCGGAGATAATTTCCTATGGGACAACCGAGTTCTTCATGCAGTGGAAAGCCCAAAATTGCATCACCAAGTCCTGAGGGGCAGAATCAGTAGCTGGGTGCTAGGAAGAACTTACTAGCCATGGGATAGTCTACTTGGCCTGAAAATTTAAAGGTGTGCTGGGGATGTGACTGAGGGTGCCCCTCCCCAGACCTTCTTCCTGGAGTGGGTGCTGCAGCAGCTTAGGGCTTTTTTTTCTAGAAATGTCTGGATTCAATCTCTTAGCCACACTCTTGAGCACAGGGAGCGAGTTGCTCTCTGGGTCTGGGTGCCCTGGACCTGACTGGAGAAGATGGAGACATTTCTGGAGACCAGCACAGCCAGGAGCTAAGGAAGGCAGAAAGGGCAGGTCTGCATGAGAAGGTAGGGAGTGGAGGCAGAGGGTGTTCTGCAGAGTGTAGACGGATCGTGAATGTGATTGCCTTTTTCTCAGTAAGTATAACAATGACAGCATTTCTGAAGTGCTTATTGGGCTCCAGTGTTTGAATTTTATGTGAGTTTGAGGTTTAATCAGTTTTAATCCTCATTGCTACCCCCATTTTCCAGATAAGAGGGGTAAATCTAAGAGCTCGAGGCTGCACACCTCGTAAGAGGTAGGGTGGGATTCAGACCCAGCCCTCTCAGTCTGCAGAGCCGGCTTAATACCACTCTGCTCTAGTGCCTGGGAATGCGCTGCTCAGCCCTGGTGCTAGGCCAGGGGGAGGCTTGCTGGGCATTCTCACTTCCAGCATCTTTCCTGGAAATCAGTACTGGTTAGTGACGATACTGATGTCAAAGGATATCATGAAGATCCACTGGGTGGAAGAGAGTGGACTGCAGGTGAACTTTGACTTCCTGAGACAGCTCAAGTAGCTGTGCTATTGGTAAGTGACATAACAAATGTCCAGTTCTGTCAAATGTCCAGTTTCTGACATAGGACTTGACAACAAAGAGACACAAGAGAGGTGACTTTTGAGCACATGTCTAAGAAACCCATAGTGAGCACGCTCAGGTTGGCCAGCTCTAACCTCTGGGACACCACATCCCCTGTCTCAGGTAACACACAGCCAGATTTTGGAGAACCTGATACCAGGTCTTTCCTTGGATTCCCCGGGGTGGGGTCTCCTCTCTGCTTTAGAAGTCCCTCAGCCTTGGGCAATAACCAGTCATCTCAGCACCTCTCCTTCTTCCCCCTCAGGTTGAGGGTCCTATCTGCTTCAGTCACCCACCGAGTTAACCTCCAGCTCTTGACCAACCCAACCATTTCTGTCTCTGCTCCTGTTTTGGGGTCTCTAAGTCCTCCTAAAGAAAAAGCACAGATGTGTGCAAATGGCTGTCTTCATGAATGCGTGATTTCAATTCCAGCAGGCTTCTGGACTTTGAGATTATTTTACTTATGCATGCACATGTGTTTTTGGTTCTTTCCCATCAACCACTATAGGCAGAGGGTGAAAGATTTTGGAGGCAGGTGGGATGTGATGGAAGGGGTAGGGAAAGGGCCTGGTTTACTTGGGGTTTGTAGGTGATAAGTTGGAATGTTTTGCATTGATGAATAAAAATAACTTTATATCATCCCTCAAAGACAAATGGACCTATAACTCCCCTATTACAGCCTACTTTATCCACTTTCAACAGATTCATCATGCTTATGACACTTAAAAGTCATTTTCCTCTGTCCACTAGTTGGAACGGTGCACCTCCACGTTCACTCAAACCTTTCCTTTATGTCTCTCCCTTCTAGTGTTCCAGAACTTCATTTGTTTTGACACTTTGTGCAACCTCTTGTCTCACAATTGTTGAAGCAGAGTTAAGAGCTGCTTCCTTACTCTCAGCATGTGGACTTGCATCCTTGCACACACCTCTATCTTCTAGGAGTTCTCAAACTTCAGTGTGTGTTAGCATCACTTAGGAGATTTATCAGCACCTACATGGCTTGGTCCCATCCCTGGAGTTTCTGATTCATTAGTTTTTCTATGGACCAAGACTTTGCATTTCGAATGAATTCCCAGGTGATGCCAATGTAGCTGGTCTGGGGCTGCCACTTGAAGAATGACTCTATACTCACCCTGCCTTCTTAACTTCTGCTTCAGATAAACAGGTATCCCCTTTACTTTTCATGGATGAACTCCTTGGAGTTTAGTTATGGACACTTAGTATTTCTCCCAAAGTATATATAAAATATTAACTATGGCCAGGACCCAAACTCAATCTCATCAGTACACCTGCAAACAAAGCTGTCTTGGACTGACCCTCACTTCATGGAAACTACAAGAGAAGATGAGAGGCATGGCTTGGTTGAGTATAAATGTGATTAATTTAATTAATGGGATGAAAATGTAGCTTTCACCAAACTGAAGGTGGGGATTATCTCTATGTGGTGATGAAATATTTCAATAGATGCTAAAGCAGGCAGATAAATAAATGATTTCCCAAAGATTGAGACACTCAGAAGAATTTGCCTTCCTTCCACAAGGCACTTCAGCAAGGAATGTTTCTTTCCTTTTGAAAACTAGTGGTGGTTTGTGGATGTCAACTTGTCACATGCCTAATACAGTTGTCTATTCCTCAATTTCACATCTTTTGAAGAATATTTCAGTGGTACTCAACCAAAAAAAAAAAGAGTGATGAAAAATACAGGAAGCTTGGCTGAGAAATACAGCATTCACCTTTGGCAACTCTTAAATCATTTGATCTTCCTGAAGCTTTTGTTCAGGTAGGAAACTCACAATTCTGAGTTGGGTAGAGTAGAGGGCAGTGCAAAACCAACCAGAGGGGTTCTCTGCAGCAGCCCAGAAGGCACTAGAGAATGTGGCAGGAAATGAGATCTTAAGTCAGTGCATAAAACAATCAAATCCATCATGGCCTTAGAATGGCCCCTCATAACTCAGAGACTGTCAAAGCCCTTTGTGTGCACGGAGGCAGTCATAGAAGGAGTGACAAACGGAACTCGGAGTCTGCTAAATCCATTCTGGCAGCCAAAGGAATATATTTCCAAAGCCAAGCCACATCATTTTCCTTGAGCTCATTTGACTGCAGGCTAAGAAGCAATTGCAGAAAACAATGGTTGGGGGTGGGGATCATGGAATAATTAATATTAATGAACTTAATTCTCTGATTTGGGGATGGGCTGGTACTGGTAGGAAGCAAAGGCAGATAAAGAACAAATTCAAACTGGACATTTCAAAATGGACAGTCTTGGCCACCCATCTGTCTGTCTAACATGTGTTTACTGTGTGCCTACAATGTGCTTGCTCCTGGGATGGCAAAGATGAAAAACATCCACCCTCTGTCCTTCGGGCCCCTGTAGTCTATTGGAAACAAAGATTTATAAGGCATCATGACAATTCAGGGATTTGCCTTCCATTATAGAGAATGGGCAGGGGTTCAGGGAAATCATTGGAGAAGACATGAATATTTACACAGAGCTTCCCCCAGCAGACATACTGACAGACATTCCTTGAGGGTGAGCTTGAGATATGGGTAATGCTGGCATTGAAAGGATACGGTAACCAGATCCCCCAGTGTCCCATTGAGAGTATTGATTATGCCCATTTTTCTCGTTGCCTATGTTTGGAGTTGAATTGTGTCTCTGAAACTTTGCTATCCATGTCTTAATCCCAGTACTTAAATGTGATCTTATTTGGAATTAGGGTCTTTGCAGATACAACCAGGTTAAGAGGTAGTCAACTGCATCAGGGTGGACCCTAAATCCAGTGACTGGTCTGATATCTTTATGAGGCCAGATAAAAACATAAAGATGTAGGGTCCCAGACATAGATACAAGAAAGTCAAGTAAAGACAGAGACAGAATTGGAGTGGTGAAGCTACAAGCCAAGGAATGTCCAACAGTGCTAGAAACCACTGGAAGCTAGAAGAGGCAAGAATGCATTCTTCCCACTGAAGACTGAATGTATTCAGTCTTCTTGAAGATTTCAAGTCATCTTAGTTTCACATTTCTTGCCTTCTCAACTGTGAGAGGATAAATTTCTGCTGTTTTGAGCCACTCAGTTTGTAGTAGAGCAGCTCCTTGAATAATGTTTTGTTCAATGATGTTAAAATGTTGATGAGAAAAAAAAAAAGGACTCCCTGCTGGGGGTGCTGTCTGCATGGGATATCCACATTCTCCTTATCTGCATGGGTTTGTTCTGGGTACTCTGCTTTCTGCCCACATACCCCCAATCCATGACTGTCCAAGTAAACTGGCCTGTCTGCATGGTCCTGGATTGAGAAGGGGCAGGGTGTGAGTGTGCCCTGAGATGGGGTGGTTTCCTGGCCAGGGCTGTTCCCAACTGTCACCCTGTGCAGCTGGGCAAGACTCCAGTTATCTGCAAACCTGAAATGAAATGAGCAGAATGAAGGAATACAGGGTATTGCAAACGCAAGTTTCCAAAGTCTACAATGATCATACAGATGTACAATAATAATTGGTGCTGAGCAGAAGTGCTTAGTGATCGTATTTGTGAGTGCTTTTGAACTGTGGGTAGGGGGAGATGCTCTTTACAATTTTTGCTTTGCAAACATTTATTCCTTGATTGAACCCACCATCACTATGACTGCCCTCACTCACTGATTCACCAAAAATTAGCCAAATAATTTTCTTACTTGTTTTGACTAATTTTTCTTGAATGTATGCATAGCTCACATTAATTTCAATGTTGCATATGAGAAATGGCTGTGTCTTTATTTAGATGTTTGAGGATATTTTTGGTAGCCAGAAATATGCTATAGGAACCCATCAGTACCTTAGGTTATGTCAACTAGCCTGTTGTAAAGCTGGTTTCATTATAGATCACTTTGCTCAAAGAGGCAATTTCCAGGAACCTATGGGCGACATCAAGTGAGGACGCATTGTACTTTGTTATAGCAGCTGCAGGAAACTGCTACAGCCTCTGAGCTTGATTCAGAACACCTGACATCTGGGGGCTAACTTCTAGAACTCTTTCTTTCTGTTTTGTCTCCCTGCTGACCTCTTCTTTGGATTCAGTTTTGAGTTAGGAAGGCCATTCATAACTGCCCTTGGCAGGGCCATGTCAGTGACCACACACTTCTCCAGTTTTTCTCCAAGGCCGTGGAGAGGCACGTCAGAGATAAGCCTCGTTCTAACCAGTCAGCACTCTGCAAACATCTCTCAATTGGATGATACTTAACAGTGGGCTCTAAGTAAAGCCTGAATTTCTCAATACTCCAGAAATAGTTTATGCCTTCTCTGATTTGGATGAGGCCACAGCTTAGGTGAGCCTTGCTTTGCCTTCCTTTCCCTCCCCTTCCCTTCTCTTCCCTTCCTTTCCCTTCCCTTCCTTTGCCTTTCTTTGCCTTGCCTGTCCTTCCCTTCCCTTCCCTTCCCTTCCCTTGCTTTCCCTTCCCTTCCTTTGCCTTTCCTTTCCTTGCCTTGCCTGTCCTTCCCTTCCCTTCCCTTCCCTTCCTTTCCCTTCTTTGAGTCAAGGTCTCACTCTGTTATTCAGGCTAGAGTACTGTGGCTTCCGCCTAGCTCATAGCAACTTCAGACTCCTGGGTTCAAGCGACCTTCCTGCCTCAGTCATCTAGGAGTTGGGCCTATAAGCATGCATCACAATGCCTAGCTAATTTTTATATTTTTAGTAGAGCCAGGGGCTAGCTCTTGCTCAGGCTGACCTCAAACTCCTGAGCTCAAGAGATCCTTCCACCTTAGCATCCCAGAATGTTGGGCTTTATAGGCGTGAGCCACCTCACCTAGCCACTATGTTCAAAGCTACTAAAAAGAACCAGATTTATTGCAGCACCTGTGGCTCAAAGGAGTAGGGCGCCAGCCCCATATGCCGGAGGTGGCAGGTTCAAACACAGCCCTGGCCAAAAACTGCAAAAAAAAAAGAACCAGTTTCATGACTATAGACACTCAATCTTGGATCACACTAAACTCCTGCCACTTGGAGGGTATTTAGCACCTACTTTGGGGAAACAATTTGGCATATTTATCAGTTTCTATAAAAGTGCTTCGATCCTTTGACTCAATAATTCAACTTCAGGGAATCTGTTCTGAGAACAACCCAAAAATATAGACAAAGCTGTTACCACAATCGCATCAAAATGGTAAAAGAAGGGGAAACAATATGTCCAACAATAAGAGAATGACTTAGTAAATAATTACAGTATATTCGTAAAAACAAATATAACACAACTACTTAAAAGAGTGACGTTGGAGACTAAGTAGCAACACTGACATGATTTAATACAACATTAAGTAAAAGAAACATGTTTAAAAAAATTGTATACTACAATTATGTAAAGTGTCCACTGAAGCTTAGCTGGAAGGAAATATGCCAAAATGGTAATTGTATTTGTGTTTGCTCTTATGGAAGTCCTTTCCATCTCGGCTTTTGAATTTTTCTGTAATGAGTTTTATTTTTGAAATCTAAACCACAAAGGAATGGACCTTCAGAATCTTTTATTTACGTGTTAAAAACTGATGGGAAATTGCAAATCATTTCAATCTACTCATTAAGTGAACACAATTTGCTACTTCATGTTTATGGGCAAAAAAATCTTGGCCATTTCACATTTTCTATATGGAAATTGCTTTCCTTTTTACTATGACCTATGGCCTCCAAATCCAGCCTACTAACTATTTTTGTAAATAAAAGTTTTTTGGAACATGACACACCTATGATAGGGCCAAATGTAGGAACCTACCCAGATAGAACCATCTTGCCCAGGAAAGAACGTCCCAGCCAGGAAGGGATGAGTGTGCCGATACCGCCCCCTGAACTCTTATCTTTCCACCCACCTTAACTTATATGCTGACCTCTTTTCTGAACTCAGCCCACTTGCACCTGAGTGAAATAAAGGTCATGTTGCTCATACAGAACCTGGAATCCGCTTCCTTTCATTCATGTCTCAGAATAACCTCTCATTTTAGGTCCTTGACCTCTCATTTTGGTGCCAAAACCCAGGACAGGGAGAAAG
This sequence comes from Arctocebus calabarensis, assembly GCA_963573935.1. Taxonomy (NCBI): domain Eukaryota; kingdom Metazoa; phylum Chordata; class Mammalia; order Primates; family Lorisidae; genus Arctocebus; species Arctocebus calabarensis. The sequence goes on from CAUYON010030322.1 coordinate 51,984, forward strand.
CCCCATTCCCAACTAGATGGACTCTTGTTCCAATAAGACGAAGGAAATGAGGAGACTCCTCCAACCCCTGCCCAGAACTCTTCCATTTAATAGTGAGATGTGCATTCATCTAGAACCCTTCTCTGAGCCTTTCAAACTTCTCTTCCCTTTCTCCACTCCAACCCCTCTCTCCTTCTCTTCCATTTCTGGGCCTTTCAAGCATTTGTCTTTAGCCCCTCTCTGAGCCTTTTTAACTGCTCTTCCTTCTCTCCACTCTGGGCCGAAAACCTGCAGTAGTTCGTGTCTTCTGAATCTGGCGCCGGTCATGGACTAACCCCAGCAAGTCAGACTCACCATCCAGGGCCTCGTGCATGGGGACACCCTGACTTGGGCCTTGACCACTCTTTTTGGGCTGGTCAAAGGTCCTTCAGAGAGGCCTGGTAACCTCCCCAGCCCAAGCCTTGGCCATTTCCTTCCTTCTCCCCTTGTAAGTTCCTTTTTCATTCTTGCTTTAACCGCATTTATTTTCTGTCTCCAGTTTCCTATATGGGGACTGCTCAGTCATGGATTTCTCCTTCTTCACCTTCAAGCTGCCTCTTAACTCACCTCAAGCCTCTACACCTCATCTTTTTCTATAATACTGCTTGGCCTATGTACAAACTAGACAATGCCTCACAGTGGCCTGAAAAATGACACCTTTGACCTTTTAATCCTCACTGACCTCAATAGTTACTATCAGAGATTGGGCAAAAGGTCAGAAGTTCCTTACATCCAAGCCTTCTCCCTCTCTGAAACATTCCTTCTTTGTGTTCATCTTGTGAACTCTCTCAGATTTTCCTTGCACAGGCCAAACCAGCCCTTTCTGAACCCCCTGATTCTCCATTGTCTTCCTTTGACCTAGCAGATGACCCTCCCCCTCTCCCTTTTGCCTCTCCACAACCCCCCTTCCATAACCCCCTGAATGTGAAAAAGGGTGTCCAGGAAATGAACACCTCAAGGATGGAGTAGTGTGAAAGCATAGCAAATTGTATCATTACCCACCACCAAGATCTCTGTTTGTTGTAAGGGACTCTTGTGGCAGGGTAAGGTGGAGTAGGTGGCCCCAGCATCAATCAGAAAAGAGATGGGCTTACCTTCCACTAGCAAAGATATCTGGAGCTCAGTTCTGGTGATCATCCAAGGTGCCTGCAGACTCTCCAGGAACTGTTATTCCTCAGCAGCCAAGCCCAAGAGGTTGGGGAATTCAGCCAGGTCCTGAGAGTGACTGGGATCTGGATCCTCAGAAGACCCTGGGCAGTCAGACTTCCAGTGAGGACCTCCTCAGGCTGGACATGGCTTGGAGCAGGGGGTTGGATTTGGGCATTCCTCAAATGTGGTAAAGTGGCCAGCTTTACCACACTTGAAGCACAGTCCCGGGGAGGTTTCCTTATCCTGGCCTAGGCAGAGTAGTTTTAAGAAACATCTGGGGTTTAACTGAAGGCAGAAGCCAATAACTGAAGCTCTAAGAGGTTCTGCCACTTAGAGGCCTCTTCTTGGTTATTGAAGACCTTGAGGACCAGGTTGATGAGATCTCTTCGGAGGGTCTGAGAGTCCTGGGAGGAATTTTGGAGTTTTTTCTGAATAGCAGGTGCAGACTGGGAGATAAAACACATGTTGATAATGAGCCTGCCCTCACTGGTCTCTAGGGATAAGGCAGGACAGCTGTGGAGGGCTTCGTTAAGATGGGCTAAAAACTGCACAGGATTTTCATCTTGCTTCTGGGTTGTTTCTTTTAGTTTATCATAATTCACGGCCTTACCGCTGCATTTTTCAGTCCCTATAAGAGACACTGGACTATGTGTTTATGGAGACAGACTCTAGGAGCATCAATTTGGTGATTCCAATTGGGGTCTACCCAGAGGACAGCCCTATCGCCCTTCGGCAGGGTTTGGTCTGTCCTCCATAGATCTTTGGCACGAACCTGGGCCTGGGTACAGACCTGCTCCCTCTCTTCCAAAGTTAGAGTGGAGGTGAGGATGACATATAAATCATACCAGGTCAGCTCCTATGATTGGGTTAGACTCTTGAGAGTATTTTGTGGGATCTGTGGAGAACGAACCTAGTTTCTGACTTATGTGAGAAAGGTCTGAGAGAGAAAAGGAGATATGAACCATGGTAATACCTTCCGTTCCTTCAGCCTCTCAGAGGGGGTGTAGAGGTTGTGGTGGTCCAGAAGTAGAAGGTCCAAAGGTGTGAGGTGGGGAAGTTTGGTCCACCGTCTTGCCTTTCCTGCCCAGATGGGCCATCTTTCACATTCATTCCTTCTCATTCCTTCATGCAGCATTCCCCTACTAGGCAGAGACTTCTGAAGACTACAAGCAGCCCTGACAATTCTCACCTGCTCCCACCTCTCGCTACCCATCCTACTCCTCTATATTCCATCCCCGGCAGTCCCTCCATTCTCTCAATCCAACCCCCTCGTGTGGGGTATCTTTCTTCCTTCTATAGCCTCCCATCATTCACCCATTATCATTGCCCTCCGACCCCAACATTCATATCCTTCCTTTAAACAATCCCCACTCCTTGAGGCAGCCCTCAGGGGTGTTAAACCACTCAGCCTCAAACTCCTGTTGGCTGGTATTCTCAAACCTACTAACTTGCCTACAACATGCCCATCCTTCCTGTTTAAAAAAAAAAAGATTCATACAGTTTAGTGCAAGACTTACTGGGCATCAATGAAATTGTTTAGCCTACCCACCCAGTAGTCCCTAGTCCCTATACCCTCCTATCTATCATTACTCCAATACCTCCCACTGCACAGCTTTAGATCTCAAAGATGCCCTTTTCACCATCCCATCCATTGGCACTCCCAACCCCTCTTTGCCTTCACCTTGACCGACTGATTCCTTCACCTGCCAACAACTCACCTGGACAGTTTTCACACAGAGATTTAGAGACAGTCCTCATTACTTTGGTCAGGCACTCAGGCCAACCTCCAGCAGTTAACTTTCCACAGTTCTTTAGCATGTAGATGACCTTCTCTTATGCAGCCCCCTCCTCCTCTGCCTCCTGGTAAGACAACATTCACTTAATCTCTTTCCTCACCACCAAAGGGTACAGAGGGTCCCCTTCCAAAGCCTGCTTAACCTCTCCCTCTGCCTGATACCTCAGCATCCTCTTACAGGAATGAGAAAAACTCATTCCCCCTGACCACATTCAGGCCATCTCCTCCTTACCCCTTCCCCACACAAAAAAATGACTCCTCTCCCTCTGGGGGGGGGGGGGTTCTAGCATATTGTAGAGGCTGGATTCCCAATTTCACAGCCTTGGCTAAGCCTCTACACACCACCACTAAAGGTCCCCCGACTGACCTCCTAGACCTGCACCAGCTTTGGTCAAGTTCCTTCCTCTCCCTGTAATCTTCTCTGTCCCAAACGCTATCCCTCCATCTCCTTGATCTCTGTTATCTATTTTACCTCTCAGAGTCAGAACACCAAGGATGTGCAGTAGGGGTCTTAACACAGAAACTTCACAATAATCACCTCCCAATAGCATTCCTCTCAAAACAGATAGAGTTCACAGCCCTGGGCTGGCCCCCTTGCCTCTGAACAGTGGCAGCCACGTTCCTCCTTTACTTGGAGGCCCAGAAATTAACTTGCCATGCCCCCATATCTACCTGCCCCTCATAACATTCCATCACCAACACTTAATCATCTTTACTTTCTGCACTGCATTTACTCCAGCTTCTAATCCTCTTTATGGAAAACCCAGACCTTCACTTTCTCCCTGGCCCAGTCTAAACCCCCCATCCTCATTAGCTGCCTCCACTCACATGACCCTTATACTTCCCAGAATTTATTCCACGATTGCTGACCTTTAATCAAGCAACACTAAGCCCTTTTCCCAACATCTCCTGCCTTCCTTTACCCAACCCTGAAGACACCTAGTTTATGAAGGGCAGTTCTTCTAAGCCCACTGCTCACTCCATTGCCAAGGCAGGCCTTGTTATTCTGTCTTCTTCCTATATTATCACCTCCACTACTCTGGACCCTGGCACCTCCTCACAACAGGCAGAACTCTTGGCCCTCACTAAAGCTTTACAACTTGCATGAGGCTGATCCATTAACATATACATAGATTTTAAGTAGACTTTCCACATAATTCATTGCCATGTACCCATGTGGCAAGAGAAGATTAATTATCACAAGGCTGCTTTTACTATCAATGCCACACTCATTAAAAATCTCCTAAATGCAGACACTTTCCCAAAGGAAGTGACCATCATCCACCATAAAGGCCACCAAAATAAAACAGATCCAATTCCTAAAGGCAACCAAAAAGCCGGTATAGAAGCTAAATGGGTAGCTCAATGCCCTTACCCCGCCCCACACCCCACCCCAGAAGCCCAGTACTTGTCCTTTGATAAATTCCCTCTAGCATATACATCCAAAGAACAGGACAATTACAGTCATCCTCCCACATGGGGAGGATGGTTCCTTTAATAGGGAAATTTTTTTCTTCCTTCCTCCCAAGCATAGACTATCCTCTCTTCCCTCCACAATAGCCTTCATGTTGGTTTCAAGCTTCTTTACAACCTTATTTCTCCACTCCTTTCTCACCCATGACTATCTTCCCTTTTAAAACACCCAACCCAGTCTTGCACAATCTGCACCCAGGTCTCACCCCAGGGAGCCATAAAAACACCGGGGTCAAACCCCCAGACAGGACTGGCAGATTGACTTCATCCACATGCATCCAGTACTAAAAAAATTATAAACATCATCTAGTTTGGGTCAATGCTTCCTCAGGGTGGGTTGAAACCTTCCCCACGACAAGTAAGAAAACCCATTGAGTCGTCTCCATCCTCCTCCACCACAATGTTTCCAGATTTGGCCTTCCCAGCTCCATTTAGAGTGACAATGGTCCAGCTATCATTAGCCAGATCACCTCCCAAACCTCATTAGCCCTAGAAGTCCAGTGGCGCTTACATGCGCCTTACAGGCCCCAATCATCGGGGAAAGTAGAACAAATGAACAACATCTTTAAACATCTCACTAAGTTAGTACTGTGGCACAAACAAGACTGAATTAAGTTTCCCCCATCCCTTCACTCTGTATTCGCTCTACCCATCACAAACCTCTCTTTTACAGCACTTTGAAATAATGTATGGCAGAACTATTACTCTGGGCTCTGGACCCCCTCCAGGCTCTATCATAGGAAACTATTTTCCCATTCTCCAGGAAACCAGGGACCAACTTAGAAAACAATAAACCAGCTCCTATCCCAACCCTCAACAGTGAAAGTCAGAGACAAATTAGCATGATAAGTTTTCCTCAAATCTCTCTTGCCCCGAAGAACTCTATACCCTCTTCAGAGAGGCCCTCACACTGTTCTCTACAGCACCCTCATGGCCGTTTGCCTCTTGGACCCCCCAGTCTAGATTGACCAATCCTGAATGAAGCTGTGTCCTACAGAAAAACTTCCAACACTGGAAGATCCCCACTGGAAATTGCAAGTCTTATTCCCTACCACCTTAAAACTCACCAGACTCCTCCTATGCCTCTCTGGGAATATAAACACCACTCTCTTCCCCCTCCTTTTTTCCTTATAGGCAGCCCACACTGACCCTCAATTCCCAGGAAGCAGTCAAAGAGATATCATGCCCATCACTCAGCCTCCTTGTAATAATAGACTAAAAAAGACTAGAATGATAGAGCTGAATGTAGGAACCCACCCAAATAGAACCCTCCCACCCAAGAAAGAACATCCTGCCCAGGAAGGAACCTGAACTCTTATATTCCCACCCTGTCTTAACCCACATGTTGACTTCTTTTTCGAACTCAGCCCGCTTGTACCTGAGTGAAATTAAGGCCATGTTGCTCACATGGAACCTGGACTCTGCTTCCTTTAATTCATGTCTTGGAATAACCTCTCATTTTTGGTCCTTGTCCTCTCAACCCACTTATTATAGCAGGAGAGCTGAGTAGATCTTTTAGCCCTTAATCCTGAAATATTTAATCATAGGCTCTTTATAGAACATTTGCTGACCCCTGCTTTAAAAGATTCTTCCACTCTAACTTCAAGTACCTCTAACTGATCTTCTCTGTTATTCAAGATAGGAGGGCCTCTTTGAGCTTTTAGAATGGGGAGATGACATTAGCTAAATGCACATACCCAAGCCTAGATGTTTTTATCCTGACATTTGTAACATGATTTAGTTAGAATTTCAATGGAGGATACTGTATACTGCTGGAGAAGTAAGAATTCCCGTACACTGGGCCTCTGGACATCTCTCCTTCATTACAACTAAATAGGTTTGGGTAACTAACTCCCACACCCGTCCTAAACCCACTCTACAGCATTAAAACAAAGGTCAAGGTACTGGTATTATTGTCATTATCCACTCCAACAGATGCAATTGAATTTGATTAGCAACATAGGAGGAAGGTTTCTACTCCATGTCTGCTTTTGTCTTACCCAAAAGCAATCCTAGTTCATTAAAATCACAATTATCGGGCTCTTAATTAGGTGAGATGATAATTTAATTAACAATCCCCACTTAATTGTGGATGGCAGGAAACAGAGACAGGCAGGCTCCATGGCGGCTGAGGCAACTTAGCTTGAAATGCAGTAGTAGTAGATGGCTTTTGGAACCAGCCAGCTCAGTGAGCTCTGTGCACTTGGCAAATGAAAAACCTGGGAAAAGTAAACTTGGCTCTGCTTGGAAAACCTAATTCTGATCTGGGTTGGTGATGCTAGATAATTTATACTAATGCCCCAAATGAAGATACTCACTCAGTTCCCTTAATACTTATCATTCCTTTGTTTAAATCTTTTACATTCTCTGAGTCTTCTTCTTCCATCCCTCCCTTTTCTCCCCCACCCCCAAATCCCCTCTGCTTTCCAACATCTATTAAAACTTTATTTTCATCATAGTAAGTTATAAAGTGCTTTGTAGGATGCCAACACGGGTAAGGAGCCACCTTTTTATTGGAAGAGGCCTAGACAGTCTGAATTTCTAGAAAAGGATTAATGATGATGACATTGATAACCAAAGTTTATTGAGTCTTTATCATGTACCAGACTCCATGCTAAATGCTTTAACCTCATTATCTTATTTTAGATTCACAAAACCCTGTGAGTTAGGTATTATCATTTGCATTTTGCCAATGAGGGGAAACAGGGGTTTAGAGAGATCAAGTATCCTGTCTGGTGTCTCACAGAAAATAAAGGACAGAACCTTGATGCCATGCTGATATGTCCAGTGCCCTCCTTGCTTTTGAAAACTGGCAAATGGTCCCTTTGTGCAGCTCTTAAACCCACAGAATGGAGCATGACCCATGAGGTCTCCATCTAGCCTCGGGGCCTCCAGTCCTTATATGTTCCTTTAATTACACACACACTTACATGTGTGTACCCTTTAAAATTCACAACGAACTTCAGCTCACAGGAGCCAGGTCCTGTAGTTTTCAAACTTCCTTTCTTTCTGTCCTGGCCTACTATTTTGGGAAGTGTTAAAGACAATTATTCATGACCCTTGTTAAAGATAACAAGGAAGACTCTATTCAAGCAAGGGGACTCAGGCATTGGCACAGAGGCATTGCAATGGGATCTTGCAGTGAGAAAGGGAGATCGAGTTTAACTCTGGATTCAGCAAGGACAAGCGGAGATTTACAGCCATGGAGCAGGGGGAGGAGTCAGTAGATGAAAAATATTTGAGCATTCACACCAGGGGCACGGTTTCTGGCTATACAGACTTGATAAACCTCTTTCTGAAAGCAGGCCAGGGTGGGGGCAGGGAATCTGATCAGACTATCAAGGGTGAAGGATTTTCACTAAAATGATCTAGCAGGATTTTTGCAAAAACTGAACTCAATGGGAAGGGCCTCTGGACTAAAGCCAGAGGTGATACAGAGTGGGTTGAGTCAGTTTTGTTGAAGGAGGAATCTCCTCCAGAATCAAAGACTCAGCAGGACAGGGCTCACAGCAGAGCCATCCTGACCCTTGGGGGCATCTGGCATGACTGGGCATCAGTCCTCTCGCCCACTTTTTTTTTTTTGCCTCCACTTTAGAATATTGACTCTTTCGTAGACTTACAGGGATCGTGAAGTATGTCCATCAACCTTGAAATTGTTCAAAATTTGGTACAAAATATACATGCCTATTTCCCATGGAGTATTTCCATAGCTATTAGCAGATGCTCAACAATGTTATTTAGCTGCTCAAGCTTAATAAAAAAACTATTTCTCAAAGCTATAACTCACAGACACCCATGATGTCTTGTTAAAAATGCAAATTCTTATTAATATTTGTGCACCCAACCAGAATGCACCTCAATTTATAAGAAAAACTCTAATAGACATGAGTAACTTGATTTCATCCAGCTCCATAGTAGTTGGAGATTTTAATACTCCTTCAGCAATGTTGGATAGATCCTCCAGTAAGAAGCTAAGTAATGAAATTTTAGATTTAAACTTAACCATTCAACAACTGTATTTAACAGACATCTACAGAACATTTCATCCTAATAAAATTGAATACACGTTCTTCTCAGCACCCCATGGAACATACTCCAAAATTGATCACATCTTAGGTCACAAGTCTAATCTCAGAAAATTTAAAAGAATAGAAATTATTCCTTGTATCTTCTCAGACCACCATGGAATAAAAGTTGAACTCAATAACAACAGGAATGTACATGCTCATACAAAAATATGGAAGCTAAATAACCTTATGCTGAAGGATAGATGGGTCATTGACAAGATTAATAAGGAAATTACCAAATTTTTGGAACAAAATGACAATGAAGACACAAATTATCAGAACCTCTGGGATACTGCGAAGGCAGTCCTAACAGGGAAATTTATAGCACTGAAAGCCTTCCTCAAGAAAACAGAAAGAGAGAAAGTTAACAACTTAATAGGACATCTTAAGCAACTGGAGAAGGAAGAACATTCATTCCGAATGAACACTCCAAACCAAGCAGAAGAAAAGAAATAACCAAAATTAGAGCAGAATTAAATGAAATTGAAAACAAATGAATTATAGAACAGAGCAATAAATCAAAAAGTTGGTTTTTTTAAAAGGTCAATAAAATAGAAAAACCTTTGGCTAACCTAACCAGGAAAAAAAGAGTCTCTAATTTCATCAATCAGAAATTATAAAGACAAAATAACAACAGACCCCTCAGAAATTTAAAAAATCTTTAATGAATATTACAAGAAACTTTACTCTCAGAAACATGAAAATCTGAAGGAAATTGATCAATACTTGGAAGCATGCTACCTACCAAGACTTAGGCAGAATGAAGTGGAAATGTTGAACAGGCCTATATCAAGTTCTGAAAGCATCAACTATACAAAATCTCCCTAAAAAGAAAAGCCCGGGACCAGATGGCTTCACGTCAAAATTCTACCAAACTTTAAAGAGGAACTAGTACCTATAATAGTAAACCTCTTCCAAATATAGAAAAAGAAAGAATACTACCCAACTATTTCTATGAAGCAAACATCACCTCAATCCCTAAACCAGGGAAAGACTCAATAAGAAAAGAAAATTATAGACCAATCTCACTAATGAATATTAATGCAAAAATATTCAACAAGATCCTAGCAAACAGAATCCAGCAACACATCAAACAAATTATACACCATGACCAAGTAGGCTTTATCCCAGGATCTCAAGGCCGGTTTAATATACGTAAATCTATAAATGTTATTCAGTACATAAACAAATTAAAAAATAAAGACCATATGATTCTCTCAATTGATGCAGAAAAAGCTTTTGACAATATCCAGCATCCCTTCGTGATTAGAACACTTTAAAAAATTGGTATAGAAGGGATATTTCTTAAACTAATAGAGGCCATCTACAGCAAACCCACAGCCAATATTGTATCGAATGGAGTTAAATTGAAGTCATTTCCACTTAGATCAGGAACCAGGCAAGATTGCCCATTATCTCCTCTGCTCTTCAACATTGTAATGGAAGTTTTAGCCATTGCAATTAGGGAAGAAAAGGCAATCAAGGGTATCCATATAGGGTCAGAAGAGAACAAACTTTCACTCTTCGCAGATGATATGATTTTCTATCTGGAAAACACCAGGGATTCTACTACAAAACTTTTAGAAGTGATCAAGGAATACAGCAGCGTCTCAGGCTGCAAAATCAACACCCATAAATCTGTAGCCTTTATATACACCAACAATAGCCTAGCCAAAAAAATAGTCAAGGACTCTATTCCTTTCACAGTAGTACCAAAGAAGATGAAATATTTGGGAGTTTACCTAACAAAGGATGTGAAAGATCTTTACAAAGAGAACTATGAATCTTTAAGAAAAGAAATAGCTGAAAATGTTAACAATTGGAAAAACATACCATGCTCATGGCTGGGAAGAATCAATATTGTTAAAATGTCTTTACTACCCAAAGCAATATATACTTTTAATGCAATTCCTATTAAAGCTCCATTGTCATATTTTAAAAATCTTGAAAAAATAATATTTTATTTTAAATGGAATCAGAAAAGACCTCAAATAGCCAAGACATTATTCAGAAATAAAAACAAAGCAGGAGGAATCATGCTACCACACCTAAGACTGTACTATAAATCGATAGTGATCAAAACAGCATGGTACTGGCACAAAAACAGAGAGAGAGAGATGTTTGGAACAGAATAGAGAACCAAGAGATGAATCCAGCTACTTACCGTTACTTGATCTTTGACAAGCCAATTAAAAACATTCAGTGGGGAAAAGACTCCCTATTTAACAAATGGTGCTGGGGAACTGGCTAGTGACCTGTAGAAGACTGATACTGGACCCACATCTTTCACCATTAACTAAGATAGATTCTCATTGGATTAAAGACTTAAACTTAAGACATGAAACTATAAAAATTCTAGAAGAAAGTGCAGGGAAAACTCTTGAAGGAATCTGCTTGGGTCAATATTTTATGAGGAAGACTCCCCAGGCAATTAAAGCAGTATCAAAAATACACTACTGGGTGATCAAACAGCATGATACTGGCACAAAAACAGAGAGGTGGATGTCTGGAACAGAATAGAGAACCAAGAGATAAACTCAAATACTTACCACTATTTTATCTTGAAAGTATCGACCTGGGCGAATACTTTATGAGGAGGACCCCCAAAGCAATGGAAGCAGTATCAAAAATACCCTACTGGGATCTGATGAAACTAAAAGCTTCTGCACCACCAAGAACATAGTAAATATTGCTAGCAGACAGCCCTCAGAATGGGAAAAAATATTTACAAGTTATGCCTCTGACAAAGGCTTAATAACCAGAATACATAGAGAACTCCAATGTATTTGCAAGAAAAGAACAAGAGATCCCATCTCAAGATGGGCAAAAGATCTGAAAAGAAACCTCTCTAAAGAAGACAAGCGCACGGCCTTCAAACACATGAAGAAATGCTCATTATCCTTTATCATCAGAGAAATGCAAATCAAAACTACCTTGAGATATCATCTAACTCCAGTAAGATTAGCCCACATGATGAAATCCCAAAACCAG